>JAUTCZ010137414.1:0-22993 GCA_032273805.1 Melanodrymia brightae
ATGTATGTATGTATGTATGTATGTATGTATGTATGTATGTATGTATGTATGTATGTATGTATGTATGTATGTAAGTACGTAAGTACATAATATATATGTGTATGTATTAACTTTATATTATTGTTCACAAAAATACCTAAAATTTAATCCCAATAATGTATGTATTACTTGTAAACAATAAACATAAGACTAAAGAGTCAAATGGAGCACACTTAGTTTGATATATATCCATGTGTCGGACAATATTTCTCTGGCATGAATGTCTCAATAACAATATAATCTGGAGGTCCATTCCTGGTAAACCAGATAACAAAAGATAAAAGTTTGTTTGTTGAACAACATCCCGGGTAACCAGAGATATTTGATTAATATTTATCATTGGCTTTTGACTACAGATGATAAATTTAAAAAATGGTCTACAGAAAAAAACTTCATACTTTTTTTTATTAACAGCAAAGGATATTTTCTCATAGACAGGACAGCACATATCATGTACTTTATAAACCAGTCAGGTGTATTGTGGGGGTTTTATTTTGCAGGATTACAATAACCTGAAGAAGAGTGCTAACTACATGTACTAAAGGCAAAGCACGATAATTCTGATCTAATGAATTGGCATCAGGTTTAAATCTTGGTGCAACACTTTACATGGACAGTAAGTATTCTACTATGTTCTGCATGACTGAGGTCGATATTTATATATCTATGTAAACATTATACTCATACTATACAAATAATAAAATACATACATACACACACACATTACAGAAGCGTAACACCATCACATGTATATGTATTTAAGACATACCTTCCATATACTCAAATCAACAAACATAATACCTGTTTCCATTGTCATCATAAACATTTACTGCATTTCCGTGTGAAATAATCAATACATTCTAACAGAGTACCAGTCCACTGCTGGCATTCAGTGAGCACCAAACCAAGGTACTGCTGACCAAACACCCTACTACCAGTCAATACGTATTGAACACTTATTACAACACTGCTATCTCACTGATCAGAGAGCTGTGTTGCACGTAGTCAGGCGATCTATTAGACTGAAACTACATACATGCTCAGGCATGCACCGACCACAAACCGTTAGCAAAAGGTTATTTTCAATAATTGCCTCGTACACAGAAAGGTACATATAGGCCTACTCTTGGTAATTAATTATTCATTGTTGGAGTATGATCTTTGTCTCAACATGCTTTTCAAGTCAGGTAAAACTTGAAGTAATATCAGGTAACAGTACTAATAATTGACTTAAGAGTGAACTGCATGTATTGTAGAGTATAGCCTAATCTACCTGATTAGCAAGTTCCCTGCTGGTGCTATGTTCTGCATTACTGACCTCAGCTAGTGGTAAGGTTAAGGTTGTGGTATGTATTCTAAGTTACTGTTATTCATATTGTAAGCAAACCTAACTACAGTGAAACCCCTCTAAATTGAACACACTTGGGACTGAGTAAAAAATTCAGTTTAGAGCTCTAGGTGTTCAGTTTACTAAGGTTTAAATACAGCACATAAGGCCGTTTGGGACTTTGAAATAGGTTCGGTTTAGAGGGAATTCCGGTTACCTGAGGGTCCAGTTTAGAGTGGTTTCACTGTACATGTACTTCAAAAAGTTATACTTAACCACTTTTAGTGTGCGATGGAAAGGAAATGAAAACTTAAGACACTAAAGAGCCATCTAAACTTTTTTTAAATTTCAGTTGTACAAAGCGTAAAAGTTATTTTCAAAATCCTTCTTCCTCCCCACAAAGTAATAAAGTAAGTGAGAAATATGTGCAGCTAAGGGACGTGTATAAATGTCAATGTATTTCACATCCAAACAATGTTCGGAAGTCAGGGATGAGGTAAAAGCAAAGTTGGGATTGATTTTCTAGTAAAAACATCATTCCATAGTTGATAAATGTTTCATGTTTGAATGAGAACAGGAAATGAAGTTAAATCAAATCTTAATTTTGTTCAGATTGTAAAACACATTGACATTTATGCATGATCCCTAAGCAGATCTATACATTACACTTTGTATGTTCACTCATTTTGAACGATAAAAAACACACTCATTGTAATATATCAGGTTCCTTGTGGGAACTTGTGTAGTTAACTCCATTTATCTATTGTTTGAAAAAAAAATCTGCTCCAACAAGGCCAAAGCAGCTTAATTACAACATCTAATGTGAAAACTCTCTCCAGGACTCATGAATCTCCACAACACACTACTACAGGTAACCGCTGGATACAAGATTAATTATGGAAGACTCATCCTTAACACAAAGAAGAATTTCAAAAAGGTAAAGTAAAACTAGTTCTACACCATTGAAGAACTTGTGTTTAGAAATAATTGAATTACAAAAGTAATTGAAAACTTACTCTCAACAAAGTGAGAGAAAGTAAAGAAAATGGAGAAATGATCTTACCAAAGCTATAAGTTGTCTCTATCGATGTTGTGAGTCAGATCTAAAGAAGCCATTCTTCGCCATCTGGCAGATTAATAGAAATGCTGTAACAGCTGCTAGCAGGGATATTTTTAACCTGACAACTGTGAAATGTTACCCCTCTATTAGATGTTTTGTGGAATAGTTCACTGCTCTTCATATGCCATGTTTCAAATGATACATGGACGGTACAGTATGTTCAGCACTTTCCTGGCAATGCAGCAGGCCACTCCCCGGCACCAGGTAGGTAGATGTTAGAATACATGTACTTGTTTGCATGCTGGTGTATTAGGAGGCTGATACTCAGAGCTGAACCTTAATCTTTACCAAGTGTTGAAAAACATTAACATTATGTTTTGTAATAGTAGGAAACACATCATCTATGCATAAGACTAAAGCTACATCATCTATGCATAAGACTAAAGCTACATGTATTTAAATTTATATAATATAATTGATATCTCATCTGTTTGGCTGTAATTTGACTTTGCAATGAAACCAAAGAACACCAAACATTTTGTTTAATTATTGGCAGCACGAACACATAGTCTAGAATATGAGAAAACAAATAAACTTCTGCCAAATATGTTACTCTTTTAATACAATATACATTCACTAATTCTTTGATGTGGAATATAATTCAAGTTGTCCAAAATATCTTTTAAGACAATGGTCTCCATCTTGCATCTTTAACAACAACATCAAGCATAAACAACAAAATAATTTAGTATTTTACATACATAGATCAGTGTTCACTGATTACCTACAAATTCTCGGTAGTTGTTAAACTTGTTTATGTTGGGGTGATAACAGCCATGGCAGTTATTTTAATTTGTATCCATTATCGGAAGGATAAAACAGTTGAAAATCAGGCCCAACATATTGCTTAGTTTTTGCATCCATAATATAATATCATAGGGATTTAATTCTCTACATTCTTATGGTAAAAGTCAAGTGAAATTATATTTCTATATTTGGTGGAATATCCGCTGTTAGTGTTACATGTATCTAGCTTTTAGGTAGTAAATAGAACCTCCTAAATATTGCTCATTTAATTAATACCTATTTTTACATTTGCATTGTCACCAATATGAAATAAATACTAAATAGGATGTGACATCGGGTGTCACAGTGTAGTTAAGCCTATCAAAATTAGCTATGTACAGGTGACCTCTACCCAAGGTTTGTAGGCTTAGCCACACTGTCATTGAGTTCAGCTATAGAACATTTGCTGTTTCTGATTTCAGCTGTACATGAAAAATGTGCACTGTCACTGTAGTACACTTGGTAAACATATATAATTAATATAAAGTACATTGTACATAATACAGATATAAATTGATTATTAATTTTAGTATAGATTTTGAATTTATAATAAAATAATATTACAGGTAGATTTATAAGTAATTTAAAAGCCTACAGTCTATCTAGTGTGCTTGCATTATATTATATATATTATATACATACACCATGGATATACACATTGTTGTATTTTTGTACATTTCTTAGATGAATCATTTTTATACATTTCTTAGATGAATCAGTCAATTTACTAAGGAAAGAATTACTTAGTACAAATTTTTTTTAAATTCTGTTCTTAATTTTTAAATATTTGACATATCAAATTTAATGTCAGTCTCAAATATGATTTTTGCAAATTCCGTTTCAGGAATAAAGTATGTAATTAACAACTTAATTAACATAATTTGTGACAAATTAGATGAGAAAAGTTTAATTATTTATTATTCCTCTAATTCCTACACTTAATTCAAATTGTAATGAGTAACTACCAAAGTTTAACGAGTAACTCATGAATACAAACATGTATCAAGAAAAAAAGTAAAGTTTGTTTTATTTAACGTCACTAGATACACATCGATTGTAAATCAGTGGTTAATGGACGTCAGACGCATGATTATATTGACACATGGTCACAGAGGAAACCCACTGTCGCCGTTTCATGGGCTACTCTTACCAAAAAACAGCAAGGGGTCTTTACTGTTAACTATCCCATAGACAGGATAGCACACACCACGGAATTTGATAAACCAGTCGTGTACCACTGGCTGGAACGGAAAATAGCCCATAACATATTTTGCGCTGTGGAGGATCGATCCCTCGACCCATCCCGCCACAGGCAAACATTCTACCTCTAGACTACGTCCCGCTCCCTGTAAGTTATTACGTCTTAATGTGGGAATGTTTTTAAAACATTTATTCCATTGTTGTGGGGGCGTTTAACCCCCAACCAGACCCACCTCAGCCAACAGGCCCGAGAGACGTTTATTAAACATCATAACATTTCTGGAAACGTTCGTCCTTTGTACAGCCTTGGCATTGGGTCCCCGATTTTTATGGCAGACGATACTCAAGGATGGGGTGTGTAAACCTTCAGTGAATAAGCTACCTAAAACCAAATTTATCGTATCTGGAAACAAAACTACTGTGCATAACTATAAATGTATTGGTAAAATACAAGAAAACACAGAGTGGATTTACGGATGTTTTTAATAAAATTGCTCAACAACTGAAGAAGGCTTGTGTGGAACTGCCGACACGCACCTAGCAAACATAAATCCAATATTTACAATTATATCTTTACACCGACTCTTAAATCAAACAAACGTAATAACAGTTGCATTTGTAAATAATAAAATTTTGAAAATGTAATTTCATTTGTATAAATAAGGTTGCATACATGTCAATCTACAAGCAAAGTTGCACTAGTATTTTGACTAGAAGCAAGACCAAGAAGGCGTAAAAGCATACAGTATAAATGTGAGTGTGAAGAACTGGGTTCAAATTTGTGTTCTATTTTAATTATGTGAAGGAATACACTAAAATGTTTATATATACTCGATATTATAACTACAGTGTAATTACAATTTAGTTTTGAAGTTGGTCTATAACATGCATATTCCTAACAAAATAGTCACAGATAAACATTTTATAATGGTTAACTAACCAAATTTTTTTTATCGATAGAAAACGAATTAGGTTGCAAAAACATGTACATATCTGTGCTTAAAATGTTTTTTAGACTTTCTAGTTCTATACAATTTGCAGGCAGCTTGCAGACTAGGTTTGATCGTCAAATCAAAACTAAAGTTTTATGAGCACGGTACCTGGTTGGTTATACTCATTACAATAGCTACACCCGCAAAACACTTTGAAATCTAGTTCACAAGTTACTTAAGTTTAATACATCTTTATAAACGAGTATGTGTGGTTTTTCTTCAGCACCGAATTAGAATGAAGCACGCTTGTGACAGATGGGAAATATAGAAGACATAGGGATCGCGTATAAATTATATAAGCATGTGTTGGGAATGGATCTTGGGGTCATCGCATACGCTATGGGATCACTGGATTATTAATATATGTAATATTTGTTAAAGAGAACGAAACCCCCTCCCCAATATTTATAACATAAAACCTCATTGTTCTATAAAAGTAAGCGGTTAACCTTCGATAATCAAAATATTGAACAAAGATTATGCCTTCCTTAAATATCATGATTTGAATTTATTACAGGTACAACACATTAAGAATAGATATATATATATACGTCTAGTGTTTGTTAGTTTGCGACATACATTATAGACACAAAACGCATAATACATCCGGATAGATTGTCTTATCCGCTTGACAAATGGACTAAATAATATATATATAGTACATGTATTAGCGTTATGACTGGTCAGATCTTACAATCGCATTTGCAATTAGTACCTATGATATTGACATACACTTGATATATCATGAATGATTATAACACACGTACTATAATTTTAGCAAACATAACAACATAACACGTGTAATATACTTTATATGTATTGTACTAAATATTATATGCTGTGTGAAATTGGCGTTCTGATATTTGATGGATGACAGGTAAAATTGATGACAGATTATCGAACAGCCATTGACGTAATTCACCAATGACTATACGATATACACGTGTACAACGTATTTCTTATTAAAATTAATTCGTAAAAAAACTAACTTATTTAAAAATATAGCCAACATTCATTTACTAACATATTGACACAAAAAACGTAAAATCTGACTGATACGAACAAGAATAAGATGAAACAAAATGTACCTCATTTTAAAAGGCCTCTACAACTTGTGAAAAGTTCTTCCTTTCCAGTGCTTTCAATATTGAATACGGTAGTTTATATAACAGACTGCATTAAAACATCATTCATACAATAGGTAGTTTATAGAACATCAAATTAAAAACGGAGTCTTCTAAAAATCCACATTTATTATATTTCAAACGGCAGATGTCCACAAGGATATAGCTCACTCATTATGGAATTCTCGAGAAGTGTTTCCTTAGGCATCTAAACAGCTATTTTCTACTCCGACTTTATATTTGGATTAAGATGAAAGGGGTTATGTATTCACCCCCTCCCCCAACCCATCCTATAAAAAAACCTCCGATAATCTCGTTTGAGATTAAAACACATCCAATGGGATGATATAATATATATAATTTAGCACTTGTCCAATGAGATTCATCGGTTGTTGGATATGAATGGTGAAAACTATTATCAATGTATAGGCTACAAAATAAATATACATAATGGGACTTTAGATTGACAGTATTAGCGTGCGACATACACTGAAGTGAATACGCACAAAACAAATTAATAACGATGGATATACATAATTATTGTTTGTATAAAAATAACGATAGAAACAAGGCAACACTGAATCCTATTAAGGAACTCTCGGGTGTGTTCGTAGCACTGACTCAATAGTGAACATGTCATCTTGGATCTTGGTCAGGTGTGTTAATATGTAGTTTAATTTAAGTAAGGCTTTTAAATATACATGTATTGTGCTATGACCTGGTCAGTGCAGTTTTCAGCATATCCTTTGTAGGTGACGATGATCTATTTTAGCCGCGCAAAGCGGTTTTAAATGAAACCCGATACGATGTTTTGACGCCCCAAGACTGGTAGGTAATGGGTTCTAATCCCGATCGAGGTGATGGAATTTGCAATCGCTCAATCCCTAAAGTATATGTGTCTAATTTGCATAATGATCACGGCATTTACGTACTTACAGTTCTTTTTCATTGCTCAAATTATGCTCTACTTACTATTAGTTGTTCAAAGTATTCATATTTGTATACATTTAAATCGTTTATAGAAGTTTGTAGTTTCCAAAATTAAATCCTGACTCGTACCAGACATTTTGAAAGAAGTCGTGCCAGACACACCCGAGTTGTTCCCAGTACATCGCATAATTATATACTATTGACCGGATAGGATTTGAACTAAAACGCAAAGCACAATATAATTATGGTGATTCCGAAACAAAAGCTGAAAAATGAATCCTAATGACTATGATCGTCGATTGCTACCTCACGGAAATCTGAAGATTGGCTTCAATTTGTTTCAAGTCTGGCTCCAAACGTTTCCGCTTTACTATATCTTCAGACAATAGCGTGACCTTAGAAGTGTTCTAACTAATAAGCTACAGATTTCGGCGACGTATGCGTACACTGTATCAAGCGCAGTTTTACGTAATATGTCTATAATAAAAAAAATTATATAATAAATGGGTTGGTTGGGTCATTTTTGGTGTGCTTCCATCAGAAAACTGTTCCAGCACACCTGTCATGGGCACAACCTCTGACTTCGCCAGAGAGTTCTGTCCACGACAGGCATAATAAATGTATGCAATTATGTAGATAAACGAGGACAGTGTTTTCTCTTCTGTTTATACGTAACTTAATTTATGTAATTTTCGAACCAAAAGGGTGAGTGATTCCCTTTAAAAAAGCACATGATCGTGTGTCCATAGCTGATTGGTTATCGTAACACTTCGGCAGATTTCACGCCTTTGCTCCTGCAAGTAATCTTCCACAGTACGTACGAAATTTAACTACGGTACCTAATTATGTACATTCCGTGTATGGTTTCAACATATAATACTTGTCTTGTTCAATATGTTATGTATCGGAGTTTGTTCGTGTAAGACACAAGTGGACATTTGCCGTATTTAAGATCTTATCAACATTTCAACTTAAGTTCATGTACTTGGAATGTCCCAGTTCTTAGGCCTTTTAATTGTCGACTCGGTACGTGCCCCTTCAGCTGAATAAATGTTATAACTGTATGCTGCGCCTACAGATCAGTTGCTACAACAAGGGTCACTAAAATTTGCCGAAGTGTCCCGATGTGTTATTATATTGGACCGTATTGTATAGGAAAGTAAAACAAACCACTTATCTCGCTTATCTTGTGGACGTAACATTTTAACAACTACCACATCATGTCTGAATACTATACATGTCGCAATAGAACAGAAGAACACAACTTATGATAAGACGTCACGTCACAGGTAAGGTAGCTTACTAGATATACATGTACACTAGATATTGAAAGAACACCTAACACTGTCGTTTTGTTCTCTTTCAGATTATCAAGTGTTTAAGACTAAACGTGTTTAATTTTTGCAATGTTAAATTATAGGTAAATGCTATCTATAAAACGGTACATGGAACCTATGCAGTATGTAACATTTAACATAGCAGCAATAAATATACACATTGACAACTTAGAAGGCAGAGCATCATTAGTTCTATTCAGTTGTATTCTTTGGTAAATTGTGTTATCTATTGCATCATAATATATTATTCCAGTATATCAGACGTTTTACAAAAATGGACAATTTAGACAATGTGTGGACTTATAGGCCAGACATTATAGACCAGTAGCGATGACATATACATGTATATATATTTCTATTCAGATTTACTTACAAGAATGACGACATTAGAATGTGTATGTATAATCTATTGTCCTTTATATCTGCAAAAGACGAGTTTATCAATCGAACGTTCAGCTTAAAAGTGTATGTAATTCCATTACAAGTTGTCTTCATTTGCTCTACCTGAACCAGTGTAGCGTCACCTTACGCTGAAGGTTTCCCGTAATTAATATTCCTTTTTCGTCATACAATGTCGTGGATTTTTATTTTGGTAGCACAATACCACGGTTGACAATGACGTTAAACGGCAATGAAGCCATTGCAGTTCATAAATATGTAAGCAACATGGGATAGTAACACAAATTATGTCGTAATTGCACAAACACGGACGTTTCCCCTCTTGATGTAATCATTCATGATTAGCAACTTGATTTCAAATTGCTTCCAGTGTACAATGGTGCTCTCCAGGAAATGCTGCCATGATTATTCCGATATTTGATAAATCCTCACAGACGTCATTTTGTATTATTTATAATTCTTTTTCAAAAATAGAACACAAAATGCAAATTATGATCGTTGCTCACCCTGTAGCTTCCTGACAAGGGTATTGCAGAAAAACTTCTCTTTGCGCCGATTTCAAAGCTTGTATCCTTTGAAGAATTATGCCTTTTGGTTAGGCTACCCCTTGTAAGGGTATTGCCAACACAGACACGCTTCTGGTCACGAATAACACAGCACACAAATATTCAGCACTGATTCACATAGCCAAGCTATATAATAACGCAAACGAAACTATTAGAACATAATATTCTCCACGTGAGCGAAAAGCAAATGAAATGATACGTCATTATACTCGCACGACAACGGGAATTACTGGCAGCTGAAAATAGCACCTCTCACGTAACAACAGCCAATGAGCGTTCACAGAGTACAAGCGCATGCTCCGTCGATTTTGTTTCATTGAGAGTAGTTTCCCTTGTTTCCTTTTATCCCCATGCTTTATTTTATCATCAGTAATGAAATGGAAAAAAAATCCCGAGATGAATTTTACATTATTGTGCAACATTTCCGTTTCTTTTTGTCCTTTTGCGTTTCTTCATTGTCTGGCACGTTTTTATCACCAACAGGTGATCCTTTATCACTGTCTTTTGGAATTTCTACTTTGACCGATTCAGGAGCGATTCCTTCACCGGGTTTACTCCCATTCTCTTTCAGTCTTGGCTCTGTTGCTGTTAAGGCAACTGACGCCGGAGCTATGCTCTCCTCTTTGATAGTCTCGGGATCAGCTACTGGAACTGCACCATCAGAAGTGGGACTACTCACAGAGTTTATCACCTTCTCCCGTAACGTTTCCTCGAATTCCTGCTCGTGTTTGATCTTCTCCTCCTCCAAGAACTTCCGCTTGGCCTCCTCCTCGACGAGAAACTGGTCTCGGATTATTGTTGCTCTCTTAAGAAGGTCGTCTGTTTCTTTACTCAGTTCACCTCCGGGAAGAAAGGGATTATCTCGACTTTCCATGCTGAAATAACAAAATACAATCAAATAAGAGTAATTTAGGTAAAATTTGAAATTTGGTTTTCTAAGGATCATGAGTTGATTTGGTTACCCAACATGTCTAATTATAGATGCCAGAGGTGGTCTTCCCGCCCTGGGTACAGCCTCGACTCTGGGTCCGTCCTTTGAAGGCGGACTGTACCCATGGCGGGAGTGTCTGAACCTTAATTGAATGTAGGCACCTTAAACTCATGCGACCGACCGACCGACCAAATGACAAAATTTGTGTCAAGCGAATTCTCTGTTGAATTTTAATTGATTGATCGAATGTTCCCTTAGCAAACCGAACCAATCAGAAGTTGAATTCTCTTTTGAAGTTTAATTGATTGATCTAATTTTCACTTAGCAAACCGAACCAGTTAGAAGTTGAATTCTCTGTTGAAGTTTAATTGATTGATCTAATTTTCACCTAGCAAACCGAACCAGTTAGAAGATGAGCCGGTTACAGTGGGTGAATGTCTCCAGTTGTCTTTCCATCCGTCGTGCCGTCACCACATTATTCTGCTCTACCCTAAAGAGATGCTCATTCTCGACCTCGAGATCAATCAGACGGTCGGCATGGTCTCGCTCGACAAGACGTCGTCTCCATTTATTCAGGTAACAGTAAAGACATAAATCAAACATACTGTAAAACAGGTAATATTCGCCACTGTGAATTTTCACAATTTCCAGAAAACGATAAACTCGTGATTTCTAATTTTCGTATTGCAAAAACACCTTTGTTTTCTTTTTAATAATGCTTATCCTTGCTAATAATTATTCGTATGATTGTAATTTTCGTGGTTAAATGGCAACCAAAAAACTGCTAAACTGATAGATTCACAAATAATACCTGTTTTACAGTATAGTATTACTTTTCAGATTGCACTACCTTCCTGTAATGAGTACCATTTTTATTGGATTGATTTATACACAAAATAGTGTAAAGTTGGAGTGAAAAATAGATATTGAAATGGGGAGATAACTATAAAAAATTGCATATACCAGCCACTGCTTTACCTATTTATCAAAAGCTGTTAATATTTTTGTGTGCTTTCTATACAATGTATCTTTAGGGTGAAGAATGGCGCATACATGTATGATGGCAGCAAATTTATTGATATA
The DNA here is from genome assembly GCA_032273805.1 of Melanodrymia brightae. Taxonomy (NCBI): domain Eukaryota; kingdom Metazoa; phylum Mollusca; class Gastropoda; order Neomphalida; family Peltospiridae; genus Melanodrymia; species Melanodrymia brightae. The sequence continues at coordinate 11,835 of JAUTCZ010137414.1, forward strand.
TGTATTTGTGTTTTCAGATTATTCCTTGTTGGCAGAGAGATGTGCTCATGTGCCTACACGAAAGTGGCAGCATATCTGTACGAATACGCAGAAAAGCCAGTAACCTCTCCACACCTGCTTCAGAAGGTACTGGTGCTTTTGGTAAGTACATGTATTGATGTTTTGTAAGGATATATGAATCATTGAATGAATGTATGATTGTTTGACGAGACCCCTGCATGAAAAACGTGAAATGTAAAAAAGCAATGAAACACAGTTTCAAAGAGTAAAATGAACACTGCTATATATTTTTTAATATACAGTTGGATATTTATGCAAAGTTTATAAAACATCTTTGCTTATAATAAATTAACCAATTCAGTCGCAATAATGAAACGTCTTTCGGTTTGGAAAATACATCATATTTTCGCATGAACATATTTGTACAAACATATGACATTTTTCTTTCTAGATGATACACCACCCGTTGTGTCGATGGACGTGGCTTATGATCTGCGGTCACAGACTGACCCTCTGCGAGTGACCAGACATAATCGTGTGTATGGATTTACGATGTCATCGGTGTCTGAACGTGCTATTGGTCTAGTCATGAGCGACAGTCGAGTTATCTTCTGGGAGATGAACACTGTTGAAATCAAAGTATATATTTCAGATTAATATAGATTATTTTACTTTATATTGTTTTAAACTAAACATAGGCCTAACCGAACAGGCATTATACACAGAGGAGGATTGATCCGTTGATCTCATACACTTTATGCTGACACTCTTCCAAGGAACTTAATCTACCTGTCCTATACAGAGTATTTAACCTCTGTTATGAGTGCATTGTCGTCACAGGCTATAATAGCATTATTTAACAAAATAATTTAAAATACAAATCAAGTTTTTGTTATTATATTATTTCAATTATTTTCATATCAGTTTATAGCATATAACACTTATATGCATATTTTTATGCCACGCAATAACATTTGCCACCAAAGCAGTACAAAATATAATCAGTAATTGCATAGAAAATTGTCCATCTTCTAGTTATTTGCATATAAATTTCCTGAATCATCTTATTCTACATATGCATTTGTCTATATTTTAATTTACTGTGGAAGTACTTTTTTAACAAAAGATTTAATACATTGTATAATTATTCTTCAATGTTTTACAACTAATTTTATTTTTATAATTACATGGAATAAACTGGTTAATAGCATATATTTTTCATGCGCCAGAACTATGCAAATAAGATGAATTTACTGTATTATTATTGGTATTTGCAATATTTCAGTCTTCACAACAGAGCATGAGCTCACCTCTGTTTACACCTGGAGCCACATTGCCGAAAGCAGTACAGAATGTTACATCGGGAAAACACGAATTTCCAGTCATTTCTAAAATAGCTTATCCCAAGATGGTCCTCACAGACATGATTGGTCCATCACAAGTTCCTGTCATAGATGTTCTGAGGTCAGATGTCGGACGTCACAGAGTTCAGCTCAAGTTCATAATGGCTGGGTTGTTGCAGGGCATACATGCACACATCACGTGCATTCGCATGTGTCCACCGCTGACTAACAAGAACTGGAATGTCTATGTGCCTAGATTAGCATTAGGTGAGTAGTTACTCTTCTGCATGTTTATACTCTTGGCAGATCAAATTCTTTAAAATACAAATGAAATTCGACAAACCAGCCACACAAAGCACAATAATAGAAGGAATTGGGTGTATGGTAATCCGAATACGGTTACACAACAGGGTATCGCGTTGCTTTCATATGACACAAATTTCTAACAGTAACATGACCACATATATAAATTAGAAATGAACTGAACTGGTTCTGTCATTCACCATTGAGACATAAATTGGTGAGTTAATTTTTTTGTGTTTAACAATAACACAATGATGAATTTACAAAATTAGTTTCTTTTTATTTGACTTTTAGGTACATTTTCTGGAGACATCCAGACAGTGAATGTGGCAAGTGGTCAGGTAGACCGGGAGTACAGTATTCACTCGTCCATAGTCAGGTAATTCTTACGTACACTGTCCACTTTTTCAGTCATGAAATACTTAGACTACAGTGTCCACTTTTCCAGTCATCTAATATTTTAAGTACAGCATCTTCTTTTCCATAATAATTTGATGCTTGAAGCATAGTGTCCATTCTTCCATAGTCAAGTAATACTTAAGTACAGTGTGTGGTCTTCCATAGACTGCAAAAGTACTGCAATTTATTTTTTGAAACTTGATAGAATATACTAAAATAAAGTGCTTTGAAAATGCAGAAAATACCATGATTTCAATAATCAAACAAATCTAAAGATCTCTTGAATAAACTTACATTTATATGATTTTTGTTTTCATGGTGCTAGTTTCTGCTATTAAATTTAGTTTTAGGCGTTAATACATTTTGTTATCCAATTTGTGTATTTTTATTTATTTTTCACAGAGGTATAGAATGGTGTGGATTGAAAACGTTCCTGTCATACGCCTACCCAAATCCAGGACCGAGTGGACTTGTTAAAAACGAGTTCTGTCATGTCGAAATCCTGTCAGGTACGAGCAGTATTGCATTGTTGTTATGCTACGGTTTATGTCATATAATAGGGGCAATGGAGCATGTTAAAAAGTGGCGGGGGTGGGGATTGGGGTAAATAAAAGTGGGGGCCCCGTGAGTGAAATTTGTGTGGTACTTGTATTTTTGGTCCACATTTATTTAAAAGTTGGCCTGTTGGAGAATACAACAAAACAGCGTGTACAATTTAAGTATTGGCCAAGGAGTAATACTGTAAATAAGTCCTAGGGGTTGCTCTTAACTTGTGACACATTAATGTACATTTATTGTGATCAATTATTTTATATTAAAATTATTATATAACTGATTGCTATATAAATATTTTTGTGACTCGTCCGTTTGTAGATAGATGATTTTAATATAGCTTGTCGCAAGTATTGATTTATCTTTTTGACTAGTAACATCTTTGTGCAGAGAACAGTAATGTAAGTGTAAGCCTGTTTGTATTGAACAGAGTGTATCAGGTTTGATATGTTTCAGGCAAGGTAACACAAATCAGGTTACATCGTGACGAAGAGTCGCCTATAGAGTCACTGCAGATATCACATCTCAAGTGAGGCTTTAACTTTGTTTTAGGATCAAACTAATTTATCTGTTTCTTCAAGATTGTTAAATCTCAAATTTAAATTAGTAAAGAATAATTGATCAAGTTCCGGTTAACATAAACCAAATAAAGATATAACAAATTGAGCTTAAATGTCTTTACAAATTCAGATTTGTCCTTGATCTCAAGAAACAAAGTGAGTATTACATCAATATTAATGTACTACATGCCTGGATATTTATTTTCTTAAGTTAGATCAATTAAATTTATACTATTGCATTGTCTAAACATCTTTGCATATCTTAATTAAGTCTTAACATATTTTACTTAAACAAACGTATACTTTTGACTTTTGAACTTAGCATAGCTGTATATACTTATTTGTGTTTCATATTAATATAAAAAAAAATAATTTCAACATACTTTTAAGTCATCATTAAATCTTGTGAATAGATGTATAAATTAATAAATTATCTTAATTTAATTATTTGCAGACAATTCTTTGTGCTGGCTTTTAAGGACAAACCTTTGGAGTTATGGGACTTGAAATCACTGACCATCATACGAGAACTTCCGAAGGCTTTTCCTCGGCCTACTGCAGCAGTGCGTCGACTTTTCTTTTATGTTTTATGCATCTGTTATAACCAATATGACAAAGTGTTTTATCTGTAATTTATATTTTCTGAATATCTTTAGCATCCTTCAGAATATTTTATTACTTAAACTTTACATAGCTAGAACAGAGTTCATGGTAAATATCACTGCACTTCTATTCTTTGTCTTGTATAGTCAAGAAAGTAACAAGAATATTGTCATCTTGGTTACTAGTATATATTTTTGTGGTATGGAATGGTGATGAACAATATTGATTTCTATTACTACCCTGGTAACACAAAGTTTAGTCAGTGTTGTTCAAATCTTGGATGCTCGTCAGTTTTATTAGATGTTCAACAGGAGAGAATTGTGTTTATTTGAACATGTAGGATCTTTTTATAGATAGTTTGAGATAACTTTTAGGAAAAAATATAACAGATTTCGGTATATAAAAAATCTGTGAATTTGAGGTTTATGTGGTGAACTTAATTGTCCCTTACATGAATTCTGGGCTTGCTACATCACTGGAAATATAATTCTTGGTTCAACATGCATTACATCATGACATGTCTATTTCACCAGGTATGGTCTCCATCACACAGTACGAAAACAATGAAGAAGAAATTGCTGGATTATGGAGCAGATGACTCCGACAAAGGTTCACCGATGGCCAAGTCAAGTGAAATCGACACCAGTTCATCCACACCGTTTAGCATACCTGAACATACCAGTAGCAAGTACGTTTCAGTTTCATATTCTGTCAAACCATCGTTTATCAATAGCCTTCTATTTTTGTAATTGTTTTCAAGCTTTGTACCAGATATTTTATTTTCATCATTTCAAAACATTTTATTGATAGCATTTTATTTGCATTGTTTTCAAACTGTATACATGATGTATTTTGCATTATTTCCTAATTTACTGCAGTATTGTTTACACATGCTAGAGGATGCTAATATGTATTTAAATAGGATGTCATTTTTGAACTTGATAAACTTTGCACAGCTATTCTGTTATTCTGGTGTCGTAAAACATTCATTCATTCATTCATTCATTCATTCATTCATTCATTCATTCACATGATTGCAATTTTTGTGGTTAATTTACAGACGCAAAAAAAACGTGAAAATTAATACATGCGAATAATTCTCGTTGTACAGTATTAGTGGTTTGATGGTGAATTTTGCCAAATTTTCTTTCTCCATTGAAAAAATTGATTGAAGTAATAGTTCTTGTAACAGTCGTGTGTGTTTGTTTTGTTACAGAGAGAAAAAGAGTCAGTCTAAAGTGACTGTACGTGAACACTTTGTGATGACAGACAAAGATGGAACCGTCTTTCATTTCATCGTGGAAGGCAGCTTAATTTCAGACGTAACCAAGATACCACCGGAGGTTAATGTCTATTCTTTTTATACCCAGATATTCTTGAAATTCATGTACATTCATTCTGTAATTTATTGGTTTTGCATATGAATTTGTATTTGCATATTGGGAAATTAGCGTATAACTATATTCCTCTACAAAAGTACATCAGAGGCTGCAGAGCATGGTAAAAAGTGGGGGTTGGGGAGGCCCAAGTGAAAGTGGGGTGCTTCATGGGTGAAATTATAAAAATTATGTTGTAAAATACAATCTTTTTGTCGAAAAGTCTGAAAAGTGGGCGGATGGGTGAATGGCTTCAGTGGCCCCCATTCCACATCCTTTGTACATTAGTTTTAGTCCTGTAGCCATCAATATAACCTCAGACAATAACGGTTTGTCTATTTTCAGAGTGGTTTGAGCACAGTGACTTGTTTGGCATGGAAAGGTGACTTCCTTGTGTTTGGTGACGTAGATGGCACACAGTGTCTCTGGGATCTCAAAGCCAAGATTTCCAGGTTTGTGTCGTTTCCTAGAACATATTTTATAGCAATTCATCTAGTAACATGGTGTTTTGTGTTAGCCTCTGAATATACTGTACTTATAAAAATGTTGTCCCGGAATCCTTTGGTTTTTTATAGTCAGGCGAGCTTCACAGGCCCGCATGAGTCTTTTATTGTTTGTTTCACAATGAAAATGATGCAGGTTAATGTTTGTGAATTGAATCATGTTATATAAATGTTTCTTTTGATATTTTTTATTATTAAGACTATTTGTTTATTTATTTTATTAAAACTATTAAAGGTATTTATTTTTCACATTGTTATTTTATTCAGGACAACTCCGTCTAGTCGAGGGTGGATTAAGAAGATCCGCTTTGCTCCAGGCAGAGAAAACTTCAAGTTTTTCACTCTGCACAATGATGGCATTGTTGTATGGGACATAAACAAGGATGGGAAGGTAAGTTTGTCATTGTTATCAAAAGCCATGGTATGTACTATCTTGTCAGAGAAAACGTGCATATAAAAGACCTGCGGGTGGGATGTAGCTCAGCACAAGAGTGTTTTACTGTGGTAGGCGAGGTCAAAGGATCTAGCCTTCTCAGTGGACCTATTGGGTTATATCTTTGTCCACGACTGGCACATCAAAAGGTGGTGGTGTGTGCTATCCTGTTTGTGGGGATGTGCACATATAATGCCCCTTGCTGTTTATCGGTAAGAGTAACCTATGTGACAGCAGCAGGTTTCTGAGACCAGGTGTCGAAGTAACCGTGTGTTTGACATCCAATAGCAGATGATTCATAATCAATGTGCTCCATTGGTGTCGTTCAGCAAACTAACATTATCTTTTACATTCACATAGTGTTTATCATTCAACTACTTTCATTTTAATTCATATAGAAAGATTAAAAATGCATTTTATCAGAGGACATGGAATGAATGAATGGATGTTTAACGACACCCCAGCACGAAATAAGACATCGGCTATTGGGTGTCAGAACATGGCAGAGGACATGGAGCCATTGACATGGCAGTTATTTCCGTTCAAAATTCTCATAAAATGTTCATTGTTCAATAATCATTGCAGTCAGAAATTGTTCATTCCATCAAGAGTCCAAAAGATGTTGCTAAGATTGTGGATGCCGAGTGGTCAGGATCTGATCGCCCGTGTGTTGTCACGACAACTGGATGTGTTCATGTGTTCGACCTCGCTTTGAAGATTGCCAACTCCAGCATTGACCAATGGGATCTTCAAGGTGGCGTATATCAACAAACATCTTTAATACGGCATCAATATTCATTACGTGGAATTGAGAGCATGAACTACCTCATCAATATACAAATTAAAGCTAGATTTTGAATAAATTATGGCTATTATATTGGATTGAATGACTTAATCAGCATAGTCTTATGTTGTAATGTGTAACTCAATCTGGCGAGTGTTTTTATGTTGAAATGAATGGCTATATCTTCGTAGTATATTTGTGTTAAATGAATACACACAACCTGGCTAGTATATTTATTCTAAATGAATGACTCAAACTCACTAGTATATTTGTGTTAAAATTAATGTCTGTAATGAAATACTCAATTTGGATAATATGTTTATTTAAAAATGAATGTTGAAATGTGTCCCTCAATCTGTAGTATATTTATGTTGAATGAAGTATACTTATATTTAATCAGTTAAACTGTAGGTTTACAATGAAATTTTATAAATTTTTGATGCTTTAAATCATAAATTCTCTTGCCAATATGGCATAAAGGATTTTGAGTATTATGCAAAACCTTACAATTAATGGACTTGTTCAAGAAAAATAATTAGTAATATGCAACTTTACAGATTCTTTGATGTGTCCACATCTGCTACCAGCAAAAGCGTCCCAGCTTCTGAAGTGTATGTTGCAGCACCAGCCATGGTCAGACGAATATAACATAGACCTGGAGGGAATGAGAGAAGAGGACCAGGAGATACAGAAAGCTGTTAATTCACAACTACATCTCATTGACAGGTACATTGCCTTTCAGCACGCTGAGAGATGTTTGTTAGAGCAACTAGTAACATGTTATTTGCAGCGTTATTGACAAGTTGTGTAAATGTCTTGATAGGTGGATACCACACTGTTATTGTCAGAATTTATTACATTAGTTAGTTATAACTTATTTAATTGCATCTTGAGATTCAAGAATGCCTGTCCTGGCTATGACAAAAATTAGTATTAGTATGAGAGAGGGAAGCTTCTACTGTTTTATAAGCAGCAAGAGATCTTTAATATGCATTTTCCCACAGACAGGACAAGCCACAGCATTTGTTACACCAGTTGTGGATCACTGGTCGGTGTAAGTGGTAGTACGCCTACCCACTGAGCCTTGCGGATCATAAACTGTGGTTGCAGCTGGTACTGCGATTAACAATCCCATGCATGCCATGAATGGGATTGGAACCCAGTACTTTCCAGAATGGCACCTGAAGCTTTAACCACTACAGCATTGAGGCCGGTATTTATTAAATAGTTGGTTTCAGTAAAAATATTGTAATCTCCAATTTTCTGATATTGATTTGATATTTGTAACGATACAAAACATGTTGTTCCTACTTTCAGTGGTTTGCTAGATTACCTGCGTAAATGTCAGTTTGGAACAGCACAGCGATGTCTTCTAACTGCCAGGTGCCGTTTCTTCAAATAATTATTGCTATTACGACAGTGTATCTCTGATTATTGTTGTTCTAAGTGAATTAATTATACCATTTATGCAGCCATTATATTAAAATTTAAAATCAATTTTCTACCCCTTTTCCTCTTATTGTAAGCAGTCTATTTAAGAATATCTGAAAGCATAATGTGTTGTGTCTCTATGCATTATAATGAGTCCAGTTATTCTGTACTTAATATGCCATTTATGTGGCAATGTAAATATGTTATTTATTTGTGGTGTGTGTTTATTTCAGAATATTTGGAGACGAATCGGAGTTACATTTCTGGACAGTCGCTCTTCATTACTTGAGATCAAGCAAGGCTCAGTCTTCCAGCAAGGTGAATGTTTGTACCATGCATACAAAATACTGTAAATGTTATAAATTAGTAGTTTTTAGACATAATCGATCTTAACTAAATACAATGTTTAGCTCTTCGTCAGATATGCATTTTCTTCATCAGATATGCATTTCAATTGCAAGTCTACAAAACGATTGAGAATTGTATTGCATCTTAGTTATCAATTAAAGGAGACCAAAAACTTGCTTTTTTAAATTATTGTACTAGTCAAGTGACATCACAGTGCAAGTTCTTTGTTCCACTTATACTGGGCTATATGGCATCACAGGGCAACTTGTTTGTTCCTCCAACATCAAGCTATGTGGAAACTAATTATGACACTGTTTATTTATTACAGGGTGTTAGTTGAGTGACATTGCAAGGTGATCTGGGTGACTTGTTTGTTCCTCAGACTCCAGGCTACATGGAAACTAATGACATTGTTTATTTATTACAGTCTGCTAGTCGAGTGACATCACAAGGTGACCTGGGTGACTTGTTTGTTCCTCAGACTCCAGGCTACATGGAAACTAATGACCTGGTTTTGTTGGATAACCCGGAGGAAATTGAGAAAAGTAAACTACTGGCTCAGCTCTTCAAGGACCAACCACTAGAAAGATGTTATGATGCAGTCGTTGACAACCAGAGTTTTAAAGTAAAGCAGATTGATAAATGTCTTCGTTGAAGCTTTTGTTACAGTCAAGTTCTGATAGTATATGTATTTTGTTCTTGATGAATTTCCTAATTGGATAAAAAGATGAAGTTTGTTTAGTAAAACCACTAGAACTCCACCAGCCAACAGCATGTTGCATGATTGGTAACAGGAAGAGGTCATAGCTTTTAATAACCAAGTTAATCTATAACTGATAATTTGTCCATTTTGAAACATTAGATATTTTATTTGTACTACATGGCCTTTGCTCATTGTACTTGTTACATATTCTAGTTAGCAATGACAATTTTGAAACAATAGAATTTCATTAGTTTCATTTATTTCTGTTCTTTCAAAAGATAATCCTGATTTGTTGAAAATTACATATCATTTCACAATTGTTTTTCTTAGCATATTTTAAAATAAGAGTAAATTCTTGGAGTAAAATGCATCACTTTCTAACTTGACAGAAATATCAGCTGGACAGAGTGTCGCTACACGACAGCAAGCGGTCGACGTACGACCACACACAGAAGTGTGCAGAGAACTACATGATGCTGGGACAGACCGACCGAGCTGTTCAGCTGCTACTCGAGACGGAGTCAGAGAATGAGAATTACTACATAGACAGTCTGAGGTCAGTATTAGTTAGTTATAACTTAGTTACGTGCTGGGACAGACAGACAGACCGACCGAGCTGTTCAGCTGCTTCTTGAGACGGAGTCAGAGAATGAGAATGACTACATCGACAGTATTAGTTAGTTATAACTTACTTCGTGCTTATATTCAATTAAGGTTCAAGCACGTCCGTTATGGTCATGCAGTCCAGCTGCCTTGACTGCTCGCCCAGGACAGATGTTAGTGTTAGTATGAGAGAGGAAACCTGTTACTCCTATTTAACTAGCAAGGGATCTTTTATATGTGCAGACAGGACAGTACATACCACAGACTTTGAATACTGTCGGCAATATTAGTAGACATGGACACTGTAGAATGCAAGCATTAGCTTCTGGACATTGCTGAGCAAATCTATCACATGATCCTATGTGTATGAGAAGTCAAATGTTTTCTGTTTCAGGGCCTGCCTGGTTGCAAGTATTCGTTCATCTGGAGCTTCTCAAAGCACAATCAAACTAGTCGCCACAAATCTTATTGCTAATGGAAAACTTTCAGGTAACTGGTTATTTAGCATTGAGCAAACGGAAGCTTAAGCAACCTTTAATGGTGGACTGTGCCCAAGTGAGGGGAGTTCTGTCTAAATTGTCTTGAACACATAATCAAACATTGGGCATAGCCTTTGATATATGGTCTTGGCATTTGATGGTGAAACGTATCCAGTGGGTGTGAGATACATGTATTGGGGAGCATGTTTTTGAATGTTCAGATGATATAGAGAACATTATTAGCTAAATTCATTATCAATACAGAATACCTGCTTTCACTATTGGGTTATGTTGGGTCATTTTCTGTGTGCTTCCATCAGAAAACTGTTCAAGCACCCCTATCATGGGCACAACCTCTGACCTTCAATATTGTTAATAACATCATAAAATTGTTTATTTGAGTAAAATGTACTCACATGATCTATGGTTAGCCAAGTTTGCAATTCTAACCATGACAAAAGTGAAGTTTCTAATTTTGGTTATGTATTTTAATGTGCTTACAGAAGGTGTTCAATTGTTGTGTCTGATAGACAAAGGCTTGGATGCGTGTCGATACCTCCAGACCTATGGATCGTGGGACAAAGCTGTCTGGCTCGCGAAGGTAATTTCTATTAAAAAGTTATGAATATATTATACAGTGAAACCTCTCTAAACCGTACACCCTTGGGACCGAGTAAAATGTTCGGTTTAGAGGGGTTTCTGGTTTACTGAGGTTTAAATACAGCACATAAGGCTGTTT
>JAUTCZ010137415.1:0-13766 GCA_032273805.1 Melanodrymia brightae
TTCGGGCGATCAACCAGACTAGACATGCGCAGTGGAGGAACTATAGTTAACAAGTGGTCGGCGCCCGAAGTAGGCCCCAATGTAATACCATTAGTGATCTTTCAATAGTTGCCCTGAGTACATACCACCTGGCACCATGATACGTTGACCATGTTATAGGCCTACTTCGGGCGCGAGAACTATGGTGACTATAGTTCCTCCACTGCGCACGAACTATAGATCGACTATAGTCACCAATGGTCTCGCGCGAAGTAGGCCATAATAGTCTTGACGTTTCGTGAGTGAGAATTCACAAGTAGTCAATCACTTTACAAATACATATATTATTAATGACAACAATTTTCAATTATATGACAATCCTTTTTTGAAGACGATGTAGAATAAACAGAAAAATATATATATAATAGATACATGTATGAAAAAACTCGTTGGTTTTGAGAATATATTTATAGCATGTTGGCACTTTACAGTTATGAAGATAATAAAGGAAAAGTGTGTATTGTATTACACGTATTTGTACATTAATCATTATGCTTATTGTTCTATTGTATATACAACATTTAGTAATATCGTGTTTGCGTAGAATCCCGCGATTGTTTTCCATTTGTAGCAATTTATTTATTATTTATAAATATATTATTTATTGATTCATGTGTTATTGTAGAACTAAAAGAGGATTGCCTTGCGATGTCCCATCATTATTCTCTGAAATTAAAAGACAACCCCAATACGTTGCTTTGTGTTTTCTCACTAAATATGAAACAGAAGGAAATTCGCTTTGTTGCAAATAAGATAGCATTTCTCCTAATGTCTATCTCGTCTTATCCGTAACAATTTCTTCAGTAATAAAAGCGACACGCAAATATTTTCGTTAAGGGAAAATGATTGATCTTGTCTTACAGAATTTGTTCGTTCACAGACAGTTTCTTTTAACTCGTTCACATCAAAGAGGTTGTTCTGTCCGATATTCTGTTATGTTTGTCAGCTATGTCTCCTGAATAGTCACTGCTTGTAATTCTTCAGGCTTTTTATAAGTCTAAAATTACAGTTAATGTCCATAGCGAGGATCAGGTAAATTGCAGTTTGGTTTGCGTCGTCGCCGATTCTCTATATTATTACTATCGATTGCTTGCAGGTAAAAAAAACAAAGGCTGCTAGTTTGCATTGTCGACACCACCCAACGGTCACGATATTTGACATTATACAACAGAGAAACAAAGGAGGCTTTATCAACTAAGTTAACAAGACACACTGGTTATATCATACGGAGACCAAAAACAGTAATACATGTTTATAAATAATAGTTTGTGTCAATCTAAACGAAAAAACAATTGACATTGCAAAATATGTATCTGTGCGCAAATCGGAGTCACAGTGATGTTATGGCAAAGTCGCGATGGCACATGCTCACAAATCACACGTAAAGCAGTGATGATACTAGTTGTTCGCAAAAGCAATCCTGCACCACCGGTGGCACCCGTTATGAGCATAGCCATTTTGTTTCATCTGGTGTCTTAAATAAGATGTAAATAAAGTTTAATTTTAATAATAATAATAATAATAAATGCTCTACTAGCATATTACAAATAGCATTAGATGCGTAAGTACGGTGGCACTCGTCTTAAAACTCGGAACTGTACCTTTAATCTTTTCTCAGTTCCAGTTAAACAGATATTCTCGTTAGTTCTTAACATTGGTCGATTGTGTTTGTCAGAACACTTTCTGCGTTCTTGCAATCTGTTCTTATGGAAGTATCCACGTCCAGTTGACAAGAGTGTTCAACAATAGAGGTTTTCTGGGTCAATACCAACACCCTTCCTGGTGTATCGAAAAGTGTGAAATCTGTAATAATAATCATGAATGTTGTTAATCAGCACTGGCAGTGTCGAAATACGTGTGAAGAAAACCCAAAGTCGGAAATATTTGATTAAAGGCAGACTCTCAAATTTTAGGAACTAATGCTATTTGTAATATAGTTTAGCTAACAGAGAATTTTATATTTATTAAAAATAGGATTTACTTACATTATATACATACATGTGTATATCCAATGCGTTTGTAGTAGCTTAATATGGTCCTTGGACCTTTGCCTACAATAATTTAGTATACGATGCAAATTATTTTAGACAAAAGCACACCATAAGCTACTATAACCGTGTCGATGGTCAGAAACACATAGGATATACATATATTGATATTGTACGCAATAAGATGTAAGTACATCTTAATTTTAGTAATATAAAATTGCTCTTTTTATCCAGAAATATGTTACAAACAGCATTAAATGCGCAGGTACAGTGGCATCCTCCATCAAAGTCGGAAGTGTACCTTTAAGTCAACCTGGAACCGTCGCCCTCTTAAACATCCTGCGGATGGATGAAGACGTTAAAAACTACTTCAAAACGTAAAACTATTAAACCTATTGTCAATGACGGTTATGTTGATTATTGCATGGCGGTTATTGATTGAATTGAATTGAAATGGTTTTTAACGACACCCCAGCACGGAATAATACATCGGCTATTGGGTGTCAAAATATGGTTTATTCAGTTATATAAAAACAAAACCGAATAAAAATGAGTTATATTGATTGTTGCACGAGGATTACATCGACTGGTCCATTACGGTTACATTGGCCGTTACATTACCGATTACGGTTACATTACCGATTACGGTTACATTGACCGTTACATTGCCGATTACGGATACATTGGCTGTGACATGGCAATTACATTGGCCATTGTTACAACATTTTAATGACCAATAACGTTTATTAAATTCACAAATTACTCTATAGATTGCTACTTCATCTGTTCCCATACTATGCATTGCGTATCGGATTAGATTTTTAAATTACATTTCATCCGTTTCAAAACAAAATAAACAGTTTTCAGATCAACTAAATTATATACATGCATGTATGAACAAATGTACGGTACTTCAGCAGTGCAAGCTTCTCATTGTGAATAAATGTGGACACGCCCATTCAGGCGTCTCGAGAGTGATTGAAGGATGAGATAAAAACTGCACTCATCGATATAACATAATTATTGCATAGTTAAGTTAGCCAACCATATTTAGTCCAGAGGGATTGTTAAAGTAAAGCATATTAACCTCCTGAAATAGCACATTTCTACTGAAAATCGTGCGTTTTAACCCTACACCAACCGGAAAGATGAGCTATCATTATATCACGCCCCATGGCCCTGGAAATCTGGAAGCGTTCGGATCAATGACATTTATATGAGAACTGGCGGAGCGCCATTCGTGTAATTAGGGTAACAAAATTAACGTTAATGACGACACGCCGCTAGGGCCATCTTAGAAGACTGACAAGTGACAGAATGTGCCAGTCTATGCGGCTTGTCGTTCGTGACCCGTGAAATCTTTCTACCCACTCCGATTACACGGTTCATTTTTTTTAATGCCCTCCGGCCAAATGGCGACTTTTGTCTTCGTGGTGAGGAATCATCGATAATAATTATAGATGAAATATTATACCCGAGAATGCTACCACATACTTTGTGTCAGTTCCAAGCTTTTGTAAAACTATTATAAAGATAACCGAGGGGTTTCTTTTTTTTTAATATCTTGTTAACAGTTTGTTCTCAAAAGTAACTGTAATAGACAGTATGAAGATAATTCGCTGCTGCTAGTAGTTTTATTATTATACAGGAAGGAATAGAGCAAAGTTCACGCTCCCCAATTTCTAGCGCTGGTATTAAATTTTATGACTATATGTATGCATGTGTTCTATTGAAACTTCCATAATATAACATAATATGATTTTTAAAAACATGATTGCTATTTAAACAGGTCCTGTTTCGGTGTCACATTCACAGGTGTATTTTTAACTAAAATTACAATTTACTTACCAGCCGCGTGTGCAGGTTGTATGGAAAACAAATATTTGCTTACATTTTAAATTTTAGGTAACACATTTGTAAAAGTTGTGTTGTGACCACCCCCACCACCTATAATTTCTGGCAATTTCTTGCTTACAATATCAATATTTTTTATATCCAATGTTTTTGTAGTAGCTTAAAATTATTACGGTGATTTGACTTTTTATGATACAAACTGTTTTTAGGCACAAGTCCTAATTCAGTTACTATAAGCACATTAGATAAACAAATATTGATGTTGTAAGCAAGCTGATATAGAAGTAAATTGTAGTTTTAATAAATAAAAAGGCCCTTTTAGCCGAAAACATGTTACAGATATAGCATTAGGTGCGCAAGTCTGATGACACCCATCATAAATTCGGTAATATCCGTTTAAGGTTATATTAATTAAGGAAGATTTTTCGCATTTAAAACATAAAGGTTCAGAGCGTAGCTCAGCGCAAGAGCGTCCGCCTCGTGCAGGTTCGATGGGTCGATGGATCGATCCTCCTTGATGGACCCGTTGGGTTATTTCCCGTTCTAACCAGTGGTCCACGCCTGGTCCATGAAAGACCGTGGCGCATGCTATCTTTTATGTGGTAAAGTACACATAACGGATCCCTTGCTGTTGTTTCGTAAGAGTAGCATATGTGGAGGGCAGCGGGTTTTCTCTGTGACCAAGTGTCGATATAACCGTGCATTTGACATCCAATAACCGCTGATGAATAATCAATGTGTTCCAGTGGTGTGGCTAAACAAACAAACTTGTTTTAAAACTTCACATCCTAGACGTATTTACATAATCGAGAACAAATATCTCCAATGACACATTTAGCACAACAGATGAAGCATAGAACAAGTCATATGACTGTATCGAAAACCAATCGTACGAGTAAGAGTACATGTACCAATATTATTTGGAATACAGAATGAGATACTGACATTAGCACATCCATCAACCTCCTGCAACGAACGCACTTCCTGTCTGTCACGGACTCATTTCTCTGCTGCAGAGCAGACGGAACTCAAGGGCCGCGGAACGGGGTGAGGGCGGCCGGGGACCATCCAACACCCCATCCCCTAACACGTTTTATGTAATGTATGTATATACTCGATATTATCTTTCAAAATTATATATATATAATGTTATTTTGTATGCTCATGGGCAAATTGGCTTAATGAAATAAAGAATATCATATCATCATGTTTTATGTAAACTACATGAGGTATATCGATGTAGATGGAAGGTTACTGGAACTATTAAAGAGATATTCCCGAGTTTTAAGACTGATGCCATCGGATGTTTCCTGGTAACAAACAGTTTTTTAATTATTTAATATTAAACTGTAATTTTAATAATATAAAAGATATAGCATTTATTTTACACGTACGATGACATCCTCATTAAACTCGGGACTGTCCCTTTAAGACATGTATGCTATAATTCTTGTCGTTCGCACCTTTGCCAATTTTGGAAGCACACATTTTATTAGCACGGCAACAAATCTCGTGAAATGGCAACACCTATTATTATGGACGACTGATTAGAAAGCCTTTCTTGGTTGTCATGTTTCGCGATTGATATAAACACCATACATCAATACCAGCGATCGATCGTCCCTTCCGGTACCTTTAATAGCTGTGAAAACGCGTTGGATTCGGACTGAGTTTCCACTGATTTGAGAAATTTTGCTTTCTGAGTACAAGCGATTTATTCTGAGAATTACAATTTGAACAAATTGATTTCCTCTCTCGTTCCACTTTTCCTTTAATGATCGTATTTAAACAGACCAGGGCGGAAGACATAAACTCTTATCACCTTCTCTTTGCTTCGCCTTGTCGATTGATCACCAATCTCGAACATGTCTTCCAGCGGCGAGAAAATCCCACCACCGTCCATTATCACAATCAGGTGCCTAAGATGAAGATTTATTGCAAGCAATGATGGATTTCTTTTTGGCGGATACATTACCCGTTATAACAGACGTAATCCATAGAAACGAGATTCCTTTCTACGGATTATGTTGGCCGTCTATTTTACAAACGATTGCCAAACGATTAAAAGAAAATGTGGGTGCCAGACACGAGAACAACCTTGTCGTAAGGCAGAGTTGTCGTTCCTACATATCATCAAGACTGATTGATGCGTCACATGTCTTTCGATAAACACTATACTTGCTGCTGGAAATTATCCATGTTTTGTTTTGGCCATGTATTATAATCTATATTACGCCCTGAAATACGCGACAAGCGATGTGTTTAACTGCTCGGGTACTTTAATAGATATCCATTTGGTATCATTAACGTCAGAAATATTGGAAAAGATGTGATAAGTGAGCATTAAATTTCCTTGTTTTAATTATGCATCCCTCTCCACTCCCCAAGAAACCTATTGGGTTAAGTCAAGGCTGGGTGGTGTGAGTTTATTATCTTATAAATACGTTTATAATGACAACAGACAATAATCCAATGCAATATGATTGATGACATCTGTATTACTGAGAAAATAGAACATATTTGTTTGAACACTGCAAATATACGCCTGCCATGGTTTGTTGCTTCAAAACTAAACGCAAAGATAATGGTAAAGCTCGCAAACTATTTGTGATGTGTAACGTTAATTGCTGATATTATCTTCAAGTAGTGGACACAATCATTATGGATGACAGAACAGTCATATTGCTCGTGCAAATGTCTATGACAGTTCTGAATACAAGAAGTGAGAATGAAAGAAAAGCGCTTTGATCTTCAATTTGACAATCTATAGGCGGGATCTATCCCTATCTAATGCGGAAGCTGCGAAAGATACTTTTTGTGTCCTACTTCCGCTGCCATTTAACCAACCGCTCAAAATTCAAATGACAGTAATTTGCCGAAATATGCCGACCAAAGAACTACTCCCACCCATTTCAATTCAAAACTTAGAGATCTCTTTTGCTGTCTGGCAGTAAATCAATGTGTTCCTGATTACATTATAAGACATCTGATCAAATAAATGCTACTGTTGGACACAAAATAACTAATGTTTGCTATTGAAGGTTTAGATAAAGATGTACGTATGAGTGGACTAGATAACGGCACCACTGATCAAATAGACTGTCTTCATGTTCTCATGTAGATCTATACCATATCTACTGGATATTACACATAATTACACGAGTGCTTCTGGAGTATCTAAACGCACTTTTCCCCGATCTGCACGATATTACATGCGTTCAGCCAATTAAGAAGCAGTGAGTTATTGTTCGATGCTGTTGTGATACCTGAATGAGCATCCGGACATGAATTGAATTATTAACAACGAATAATTAATCGAAAAAGGATTCAGATTCAGTAATGGAGTGGCAATGTAATATTAATTATGTGCATCAATCGATTCCTTTGATGTCATAAACTATAACGCGACTCACAGTTCGAGTTATCACTCAATTTAATTTGAAAAACAGTAATTAGTTACTATTGGCCATCATCTTTACCTGTCCTGAAGAAACGTTCCAGGCTGCTTGACCGTGTCCCCAGGATAGCGTGCTTCAACCTTTATTGGGTATAGGCACGCCAGACTGAATGAATGAATGAATGAATACATCTTTACATTATGACGACGTCAATACAGATGGTAATAGTGCCACACTGTCCGTGTGTTATTGTTTCCAAATAAAACCAGTGACATTTTTAACACATTTGATTAGAAATTTTCAAACTGAATGTTCTAGGCGAATATACAATGCGTCTGCTACATTTTGATTGGTCCAATCATTGTCCCGAAGCACATTATTATCACGTTTCCTATTAAGGTTTGTTCTTTAAGATGTGGATAAATTATTTTCCCCAGGTGTTAAACTTCAAATTTGTTACATGAATATATTTGAAATGCTCACGCCCATCATCCAATAATAATACTTATAATAATAGTTATACTTATGCATTTAATACATCCATGTACTTAACTACTCAAAGTATAGACCTATTGATGGCCCCAAATAATATTTACATATATAATCCATCTAAAAGACCATTACTCATCTTACACGTCCATTCAATCTAATGTTTGAGTAGTCTTACATAAAATGATTAACTTAAAGCTGACACGCACAATGGGACCCACAATGCACCACCGTAACCGTAAATGAGTGACATTTTGACCCGCAGTAAAACATCACAACCACCAAAATCCCGTCTGCACCACCTGCAGTTTTAAAATTGAAACCATTCTGAATTTGACAGACTCACATTTGGCGTTGGGTTTATGCGATGGTATTATTGTGTAATTGTCAAAATGTGAATGTCAGATTGTTGAGTCAGTGATAACTATTACGTGTTAGCAGACGACATCATGCGAACCCAGCAGGAGCACTAATGACTATTGCCAACGTGCAACGAACAATGTTAAGTAATAATTGTCCTTGTCAGAACAGAACAGAACAGAACAGAATAGAACATAGCAGAGCATATCTGTGCGGATATATAAGGGATTGTACAAGTTATGTATAATGTATACATATTGAAACATTTCTCTGGAACTGGCACAAATCCTTTAAAAAAATGGATTCCATTCTAAGAGTACATTTTGTGGAATACAAAACAACGATCACGAAGCTGTGATGTTGATACAGGCTTCACAGATGGGGTTATTCAAGTCTCTTTTATGACGTACAAAGTGACTAGTTTTCATTTTCAAACGTATTAGAACGGCAACCGTGTGGCTAAACCTCTTTGACAGATAACACAAGACAGCTGTATTCGATATATGCTGCAGACGTGACCACGACATTCTGGTGATTAAATACTTGGCCCCAATGCGACAATAATGCATCGAGACAAGGGCCAAATTATCTAAATTGCAAAACTCTGTACTGGTATCTGATAACATAGTGGGTGAAAGGTCAAATCAAGTAACGATCTCAATCTGAAGGTTCACAACGCACTCGACGACTAATTTTCAGAACATTATTGTTTAATCTATGTTTTCCAACATCCCTGCATGAGTTCAGTATTGCTTAATTCCAATGTTAGATTTAGAATATAACATACAGTTTTAATAAAGGTTACAGGGTTTTTTTCTTGGATAAAGAGCAAAGAAACACATAAATATTTTTGTGTTCTACAATTTTTGAAATTTCAACGACAAAACCTTTAACATAGCCAAAGCTACACAAGGCAGAGTCCAAGAGACCTTACGACAAAGTGTAGATGGAATGTGTATACTCAAGATAGTGTTGATACGAGGTGTTCGCGAAAGATAAGCCGAACTGAAATGTTTTAATGTGAAAACATCTGTTGGCAAATGGAATATTACTAGTATATCATTTACAGTATGATACGAAGAATGCGACACGTCGAACGATACATCCGTTTGAATCAATAACCGTATTTAGAATGCATTAGAACAAAAACGTAAGATTTGTTTAAACAAACAGTCGAATTTATGTATAAAAACATTTTGCGCTAAACATAATAATTTATTCAAATCAGAATAAGTTATAATTTTTATTTGATAAACGTCACTATAATTTTTTGTTTTATCTAAGATATAAATAGCCTTAATTATATATTTTATATCTGAATCCAATGTGTTTTATATCTAAATATCGAGGACTTTTCATTATACATGCACAATTTAAATACACTGTAAAGAAATGACAATTGAAAGGTTTGGAAAGAAGTATGAAACTAAAATGAAAATAAAAATCGAATTTTCCACACACACAAAAAAAAAGAGACACGTTTACCGGAACGTAATTGTTTTCAGTGCGAGGAATCGTTGCTTGTTCCTTTGGGCTCATTTAGTAATAACCATGTTGTTATTGGCTTTGGTTTTAATTCCATATATAATTATTTGTTCGCAAGTAATATGTGCAGAAAGACACCCAAAGGCTGGGTTAAGCCATGATATTATGAGTATTAAAGCTGCACTGTTATTCGTTTTTTTTTTTTTTTTAAAAATCCAAAATCGGGAAGAAACTTGTGTAGAACTTGAAATATAAAACATATTTGATTTTAGTCCAAGAGCTAGGTGCCATTTATTTAGTGGAAATGACCAGGTGTTTGGTGGTTACTTTTGAAAATTTATGTCCAGTGCTATTCAGAAAGTCAATCCTTAAGGTTAACCAGTGGTGGACAAGGTCACACGTAGACCCTAATAGAATTTCGTTTAAAATATTAACGATAATATTAACAGCTACTGTATTTTAAAAGGAACTGTAGGAGCAACCGTTACGAATATGAGTCAGCTCTTTCTATGTTAAATGTGTTATATTTGGTTTAGAGCATGCTAAATAAACATTATATTCATTTAATTTTCTCACAATTAATTGCGTGTATTAAAGTCAAATTTAAATTAATGACATTGTTATTGGTGTTTTTAAATATTAAAATCAAAACAACGGGTACCAATTTAAAATAAAACTATTATGTCAATCTATCTACGAGCTTGCAAATTAAAATGTTATGTTAGTCCCGCCTTGGATAGAGTTGAAATATTACCTTGGATCAATTATTGATAGTGTACACTACGCTTGCGTGTGGATGCGTGCTTGGATCATGTTTTTTAATACAAGCATTTTATCCTCTTATCACTTGACCTCCTGATGTGAGATCACCAATATAGCGGAAAGTGAAATTATTAAGCTAGATCCATTTGTTTCTATGTTTGCATGTTAGTTACACACTCTGATTCATACATGCTATATATAGGAAAACAAACCGGCTAGTAGAACTATAGTAACAAAGCCAAATGCATATCTCTGCACAAAGCATAGTCGACGCCTTTATTATGTCTGCTGTTTTCATCGAACGCGTTTGAAATAAAATTATATCAAATTTTGGTATCGCATTTTCGGCGTCAATGATACGTCATATCGGGAAATAGCCTTTGAATGTCGACCATAAAATGTTATAGCCCTGATAAAATATCTTCGGAGTCAGGTCATGGTTAAGGTGGATTTGCACGTTGGCCGAACGGTTATGGCTTTAAACAGCCAAGCGCCATGCGAATCAGATCAGTAGGTTCGAATAAACTTTGATTCTTTTTTTCATCAAAATCGGAATATAATGAACATGTATCGTTTTGAGTATCTATGAAAATAGCGTTTACGTTATGGCATCGTGAAAATATTTCGGGGTCACAACTCAATCTATAACCTAAAAACACACGTTTTTAAAGAGATCTTCGACTAACAAACGTTAACAAACATATGTATTAGTATGATGAATCGGACGGCACATGTCTTAAAAGAAACATCAATATTTTCTGTTTTATTACTCCTTTGTAGCAAAGCACGCTTTCAGGAAAAGCGCTTGTGCAAAAGGAGAGGTGAAAGAAAAACGTGTGTTGTTTGGTTTGAATGGCATAACGTACTTGAAATTACGTGTTCGCTGAATCAATGTCCATGTGGCGTGTGTTGTCATTCAAGTGCATAGCCACAGGGCTACATAACACAGCTCGAACAATATCAATAGAGTTACTTCTCTGGAATTCTATCAGTTTATAAATGTCATGGATGTATTCAGGAATGGTATAACACGCTGCACACACAAGGGTCAATCCTTGATTATTAGTTTTTTTTGCAGATGTGTTATTAAAACATAATACCGGCGATAGATCAGCATTTCCCGGTGGGTATTGTATGGGAGCCTATTATGAACAGAAAATGATTACCGAAGTTTATACTAGATGGCTTGAACAAACACTTGCCTAAAATTAATATGCGTATAAGAAATGTAGAAGAAAACGTCAAATTATGTAAAATCAGTATATACTGTACATGTACAGTGTATGTTACAGTAGTTTGTCCATCGACCAGATTCCCTATGTACTTTAGCTAGGTGTACTTGTAGGTTAGATCACAGGATTACGGGTGTTTAATTAATAATAAACTATCATGTACTACTATAGCCCATTTAACAATGTGTATATTGAGGTGTTTACGGATATCATATCCATTTTGTGTTTTTCTGTTGTTGTATCAACATAAGGAACAGTTGTGAAATATGTCTTATTGATATATTATTGCATCAGGCATCATCTGTGACATGTATACATTATAATTATCACGAAATAACATCTGAATGCCTGTCTGAATTACCAGTACATTTGATAAACTTTAAACATATTCTGCCTCATTTCATTCCTCCGAATATAATATTTTTCTAATTAAACAACAAACTTAAACTGATATTGAAGCTCGCTGTATGTTCATGAAATTCACTATCTCCGTTCAATCTAACATATCACAATCCTTTTAACAATACAAACAATACAATAAATATATAAATACAGAAAATTAATATACAAAGATAACTCACTTATTTTCACTCATACAGCGAACTCTGGAATAAGTTACAATCCAAAAACACATGTAAAAGAAGACACGCCCACACGCACTGCACGTGAACATCCCAATAACCAATTAAACACATTGCATGTGCTGAAATTACCATAATATTGGATAGCAAGCTAAAATAATGCTATTTATAATCCTGAGATTAGGGTATAAAATTGGTTTAGGTTTTAACTGTAGTATGTACATTGTGTAAACATTGGTAAGAATTATTGTCCTTTCTGTGGTTTTTACCTTATACGACTCACCAACTTTTCAATTCATTTCTCTTTCAGAGGATTGAAAAGGCTATCTATGGATCTTATGAATATCATCTGCCTTATTTTGTCAGCATTTACCATCCACTTCTCAGTAGCAGATGACAAGACATCGTTACAAAGCGTAGGAAAGGCTCCTGTGGATATTCAAAGCCCTTTGGCATCTGACACGAGTGACCTTGAAAAAAGGAAATGGGCCAGTTTCAATACATGGGGAAAGCGAAGGTGGAATAAGTTCGGAACATGGGGAAAACGGTGGCAAACACGGCTTTCACCTTGGGGCAAGAAGTGGTCTTCGTTTGCCACCTGGGGTAAACGCGGTGCTGATGACACAGACAGCCAGGATTTACAGACTGAGCAGAAGAGAACGTGGAACCAGTTTATCACATGGGGCAAGCGCAACTGGAAGCCACTAGCGACATGGGGAAAGCGGTCTCCTGATGCAGAAAAGCGCTGGAAAGCCATGGCCACTTGGGGAAAACGCAAGTGGAAAAACTTCGCAACATGGGGCAAACGGAGTGATGGTGATAATAAGGATGCGTTGATGAAGTTATTTGATGAAAATCGTAAGTTGTTAGCTATATATTATTCTACTAGTTATTATTATTTATCCAAGTTATTTGATGAATATCGTAAATTGTTAGCTTTATTCTACTAGTTATTTATTATTTATCCACAGAAATGAAAACTAATTAACCGGCTAGCATTTGATGTACTATGTTTCTTTTGGTCAATGCTTGAAAACGCATCTAATGATATTTGCGTCATATTTCTGGCTCATGAAGCATTTTTCTTTATTATAAAAATTTACATTTATTTACATCTCATTGTTTACAATGTCAGTATATGAATATCCATTGCATTAGTAGTAACTTAATATGGCTTTGGACGTTTCTTTACATTAATTTAGCCCAAAACAAATTATTTTAGGCAATTCTCGTAACAACGAGTTTCACGGCAGCTCATAAAGAATAGCTTTATGAATGACATTTGTGGAATGTTAATGACCTTGGCATTGTCTATGAATTAAAATATAGTTCCGTTATGCTAATAGGGTTAGGCCTACTGTCCAACCAATCAGAAGGACTCTAGTCTCTGTTAACAAATCAAAACGCAACTGTCAATACACACCAGCAGATACGCACCCGGTGATGCGTACGAAATTAATACGACACACCTATACGTTCACCAGGTGGGTAATAAATGTACATAATATATTATAACAATGGCAATGGAATATTTTAGGGGCGATTGGGATTGATCGCAACTTCCCTTCTCTTGGATCC
>JAUTCZ010137526.1:0-13762 GCA_032273805.1 Melanodrymia brightae
TATCGTGGATTAGAAACCGCTAAATTATGCTAACTAACCAATCGGAATCAAGTATTCTTAAAAGTCATGGTAGAATGATCCATTACACAGAGAAAAAACTCAGTAGTTGTAAGCTCAAGATATACATAACCACAAGTTTGTGAAAATAAATGGAAGGAAAATATGTACTATCAAAATGATTTTACTACCATTTATATACAAACCCTATGCACCAAAGATAAAACAAACAAATGATGTCAAAAAGGCTTTTGGATAAGAAAGCTGGAAATAATGCTCGAAAAGAAGAAAAAAAGAAGTCCAAATCAGAATGATGACAGATTAAAACATTATGCCTAGGTGTACAGATTTATTACACTGGTGAACAAATGACCTATTGACAGCAATACCTTTATTACACGATTAAATAAACCAAAATATCTAATGGGTTTGTAACACTTATATTATGGATAAGCTATAGGATAAATTAAGATATCTAACTCAACACAATACATATTGTTGCATAACTAACGACTACCAAACAAATAAAACACCTGTAATGACCTCCGATAAGCACGTACTTCCCACTATGTAACGCCAGATGTTACCACAAATAGATCAATAACACTGGAAACATATGTCCTGATCGAGATCGCACACAGAATGGAGTAGCATGTTGCTATTTTCTTTACCTAATCTAATCTAGCCTTGTCTCGCCTACAAAAAGCACTGCCACAAAGCCAAACTGTTACAGTGTATGTAGTGAGTCAAAGAATTACAGTACAATGATTGATAGATTTTTTTCTGGAATAGTTATAGCCCCCTGCATGTGGTATTTTTTTATGACGATACGTTTGATACTTGTAATACATGCATGGCTATGAATAAGAAATTTACATTTTTCACATTGGTATCCAAAGCAAAGTGTAACAAAATAACATGTTCACTACAATGTAATATACATGTATTTTTCTTCATGTATAAGAATGCACAACTTTGTAATTGATAAAGTTTGTTTGTTTATTTAACGACACCTTTGGAACACATTAATTAGTTATTAATCAGCGGTTATTGGATGCCAAGTGTTGATATAACCATACATTTGACATCCAATAGCCGCTGATTAATAATCAATGTGTTCTAGTGGTGTAGTTAAACAAATAAACTTTTATCATTCTTTCCAATTGATATGTTGGGAAAGGATAATTTGTCTACCTTTTCAATCAGCGATGAAAACAGAATTGACATTTGTTTAGCACAAAAACCCAATAACACAATCTTCGTCATGTGCAGAGACATAGATTAACACACTAAATGGAGAAAAATATATCAGTTGCTAAATGACAAATTATCACCATTGGTATAAATTGGCATTTGATTTGATTATTAAAAAACCATTCCAGGCATTGACAGAAATATAAAATAACGCTAGCACGTCTTTAGCAATTCACATTATGATGACAAAAATTGTGACATATCTTTTTGATGGTTATTTCACAAGAAAATACACACTGAAATGTAATTTTTGTACAAAAAATAATGATAAATTGGTTAAGTCTCTTTCTATCTTTCTTTCTTTAATTCTTTCTTCCTCTTCAGCATTTAAATTTTTTTTTAATTTCTGCCTTCTGTTATCTCTATCTTTTCTTTTGTAAAAAAAGAAGAGAATTTTTTTTATGCATTTTCCAAAAATATGGTACCAATTTTTATATGTATGTGTATGTATGTATTGTTTGCTTGTGTTCTTGTTTCTCATATACATGTATATTGTATTTGTAATTTGTTTGTGCAATAAATAATTGAATTGGAAAAAAATAATACAAAAAATGGTTAAGTCAATTAATAAAAGACGACATTATGGGTTTAATTAAAGTATTTCCAAGACAAAAAAAACCCATTAGTGTTAAGAATTCAAAGATGACATTATGTGTTTAATTAAAGTATTTCTGAGACAAAAAAAAGACATTAATATTGTTAAGAATTCAAAGATGACATTATGGGTTTAATTAAAGTATTTCTAAGACAAAAAACATACACTAGTGTTAATAATTGAAACATGACATTATGGGTTTAATTAAAGTATGTCTAAGACAAAAAAGAACAATACACTAGTGTTGTTAAAAATTGAAAGATGACAATATGGTTTTAATTAAAGTATTTCTAAGACTAAAAAAAACCATACACTAGTATTAAGAATGTATTACCTGTGTCTGCACTTGTGGTTGAAATCAGTGACACGGGTCTGTCCTGCTTTGTGTGACCTGCTCTCAAGTCTGCCTCCAGTCTATGCTCCTCAAAGTCTATCTGCTGACTGCAAGTCATAGACCCGTCAGAGATGCCAGAATCTATCATTGCTTTCTTTCCCGATCGCATCCCTTGTGAAAGATCTGAATCTGTCATCGATCTCTCACCTTGTTTGAAATCTAGAATTCCAGATTCTGTCATAGACTTGGCAATTCCAGAATCAGTCATGGACTTAGCATTTTCAGAGTTTATTATGGCAGACGTAGAAATAGTGGCATCTGCGGTATACACCATTGTGTCCAGACTAGTTTTGTCGAAAATAGTGGAATCAACCAGTACTTTGTCAGATATTGTTGATTCTGTCATTGATCGGTTAGAAAATCCTGAATCGGTCATGCCTTTAGTGTTCAGTTTTTCTGCACCATTTTCTAAGTTTTGAACAAAACCTTCCGTCATAGCACCAAGGAACTCATCCATTAGTTCTTCCTCATGGAGGATTTCCACCATCTTCATCTCTTGCATTGGCATTTCAATTTCTGTAATACCCTTCACAACAACAAATGTTTTCTCTGCATTCTCTCCATCTTCCAAAGCACTATGCTCAACAGTAGCACTATTGTTAGCATCAACTAATAAAGAATCAACTTGATCAAATGTTTCATCTCCCATTCCAGCAGGAAAATTATCATCATTTTGACAACTGTTATTATGATCAGTATTAACCATAGCACTATCATCTTCAGTGTTCAAATAATTTTCACCTGGGTTTTGCATTGCAGCGCCTGGCAGTTTTGAAAATAGTTCTCGGATTCCCGGATTTGGTAGAATAGGCAAACGACTGCCTCCAGAACCATGTCTATGTCTGGCCGATTCAGACGCTTCTGAATTCAAATGGACTTTTTCTTGTGCCAGAGGCGTAGACGTTATCAACTCTCCTGGATGGGAAGTCAATAGTTTATTTGCTTGAGACTTTGTTCCCTTCTTCTTGGCAGGTGGGAAATCCATGTTACATGACTGCTTCACTGCAATGCCTTCTAGAAGATTTGTATTGTCTTCCGATCCCAGAGTCGAACATTCATCGGTGTAAGCAAGAACAGTGTCGTTATGTTTACCCTGCTTCCTTGCTTCTGGTGATGATGATGCTGAAGATACAACATCTGGCAGATTGTTAGGTGAGAGTCCATTCTCTGCATCGAATGTCAGGTTCAAGTACTGACGGCTGTCAGTTCTCAGCTGAAGCTTGACCTCTTCACTGAAATTGTCATCATCACTAGAATCATCATTACCAACACTGAAAGTTGCATTGAAGTCTTTATCACTGTTAGTTTGTGATGGACTAGACTGATTGCTTTCAGTACACACATTTGATTTAATTGTTTGGCTTGCCCTGGTTAAAGAAGAGCTGCTATCATTTTTACCAAATTTGGGCAAGCGTGAAGCACTTGGCAGACTAGATGGTTTCGTTATCTTTTGTACAGTCCCCAACCTATTTGCATCAGCACTATTGGAATCTGCTGCCTGTTCAACAAACTCTGGTTTACATTTGGTGACGACATCCTGAGATTCTACTGCTGCCTGTAGCTTAGGGTTTATTGCACACGAAGAAATACTGGAAATATTGCTGGTTTGAGATCTCTGTTGAATAGATTGCACATCAGTTTTAGAGTCCCCTATCTTAGGGAGCATCTGCTTTTGCTCATTCTTACTTGAAGCGACTGCAGAAGGCAAGCGACTAGAAATGGTTGACTTAGAAGAAAGTTGTGGCAAGCATCGTTTCTTGGGAACAGATCCATCATCAATCTGTGTTTTATTTCCCAAATCTTGATCAGGTTCTTTTGAGTCTGATTGAGCAACACACTCCAGCTGCTCCTCGGTATCCCGTTCAGAACTCAACTGCATGGAATCTACAGAATCCACCTTATCGATGGGTGCGAAAATGCCGTGTTTCGGTCGACAGGTGAAGTAACGTCTGCCATCAACTTCACCATCATGCTTCCCATCAGGGTCGTCCAGTTCAATTCCGCACCAAACGCCGCTGCCTAGTGGAATCTCTCCATAATATTTCAAAGTGCCTAACTTCACTCCACTGATCCAAACCTTCTCTCCAATCCCAAGCTTTTTGATTGCTGGTTTTGATGGTGCTTCTTGAGTGGATGGTGGTATTGAGTTCGGTTTTGAAATTCCTGATGGTTTCTGAATGCCAGGCAGAAGAGACCTCCGCTTGGTCTTTGGGAGCTTGCTATCACTCTCAGATGCCTGCAATGATACAAATCAGATACATTTTACAAATGGATATTTTAACAATTTTAAAGTTCTACAATGTCATTTTTGTACAATACCAATGTGTTCCAGTGGTATCGTCAAACAAACAAACTTTATCTTTTTGTTGAATACATTGATAATTTCATTTATATATAACTCATTAGACAGATGCAGAATTTTGTTTGCATGCCAAAATAGCTTTTGGTATGCAAAACTAAACCAGTAATGCATGTATTAGCATATATATAAGTCATTACAGGAGATGCTCTTGCGCTGAGCTATGCCCAGCTTCCAAAATTATGGCATGAAACGCCATTCAGCATCCAAAATGTACCTGTAGACAACTTGACATGGATGGGAAGATTCAAACTGTATTCTATTTTATATGAAGGAGTGTGACGTAGAACAGCACAAGAGCGTCCATCTGAGGCTTCATAGGTCGAAGGAACAATCTTCCTCAAAGGACATTGTTATTTTCCATTTTGTCCTGTCTGTGGAAAGTGTACATAAAATATATGTGGCTGTTATTTGAAGAAGAGTAGCCTATATGGCGGCAGCAGATTTCCTCTATAACTAAATGTCACTATAACTGTGCATTTGACATCCAATAACTGCTGATTAATAATCAATGTGTTCCAGTGGTGTCATTAAACAAACATTTATCTATTTTATATATGTATATATGTTATTCATGAAGCAATTCTAGACACCAAGAAAGCAATGTCGGTAAAGATATCATTTTAATTAATTCAACAACACTTACAGTACGGGTAGATTATATTTTCAGATTATCTTTAATTATACAATAAGATAAAGTTTGTTAAATCACTCCACTTTTGCTTATTGATTATTACTGGATGTCAAACACGCTGTTATTTCAATACATGCTTTCAAAGGACCACACAGACCGACTCTTTTTTGTGTTAGCAGAGAGTTTTCTTTTATATAAACTTCCCCAAACACAATAGCACATACCATAGCTTTTAATATACTAGTTGTGCACCACTGTTTGCTTTAACTACAGCAATCTTCATAGTCTGAGCAATTAATGTGTTCATATGGGTCAACGAGTTTAATTCTATCACATCAATATTCATGGCGAAAGCAACTGCACAGATATTGATTTTGAACAGTCATAATCAGATTTAAGCCGCCACTAGAGAATATAACCATATAGCTATGATTCAGCGTGCATAACCAAACAGGATGTTTGTCTCAATCAATTGGATAGTTTGTTCCACACAAATGGCAGACATGTTTAATGGTAACTTTTATTACCATGTCAATTACAAATAGAGACCAGACATTGCTGGACAGACATGCTTGAACCTCAGTTGGATTTAAGCCTGTAAATGGGGCATTTCATGGTATTTGTGATGTCCGTTACGATTGTTTTTCATCATTTCGGTTAGTTAAGACAAAACACTATGGTGTTAGATAATTCAACTGTTAGGAATTTCAATTTGCAGTACAAAAAAATTAATGAAATCTGATAATATTTCCATTTATTTACATAACAAAGAGAAACAATCATGACGGATGTCACAAATACCATGAAATGCCCCAAATAAGTTAAAATTATCTAACTATAATACTTACCGGCCTCAGTGATGCACTTGTTAATATAATAACATACCAGGTTTAAATCAGGTAGGTACCGAGTTTGAATCCCAATGGAGACATGGGATATTTATTCGCAGTATTTCAACCCAGAGCGAGTTCTCTGCAAGGCCACTTACACTGAGTAGTGGTCCACAAAGGCTGTGGTTTGTACATGTACCATCTTGTATCCTGTCTGTGTGAAAGTGAATATAAATGATTTATTGCTGCTTATCAAATTGGAGTGGCTGTTTTTTTTCTCACACAAAAATTAACTTTTGTCCTAGACAAACGGATGTGCTTGAACCTCGATTGGATATAAACATGTAAATAAGTTATAACAAACTGTAACACTACATGTTTCAGTCATTTCTCAACATTTCACACAAACATCTTCCGATTTATATTTTCAATAATGATCTGTCAAAAAAGCTTTAAAAAAAATCACCTAAATCATCATTAACTCTAACAAGATGTGTGACTATACATACTAGGAAACGCATACTACATAAAATAATAAGATTTTTGGGCAAAAAAAGAAAGGAAGATATTGAAAAACATTCTTTAACAGGAAATGCCGAAGTAGAACAACATGTTTTGTTTTCACACAAACCAAAAAAACCCATCAAATTGAAAGAATGCAATTCATATGCATCAAGTGGGAAAATAAATAATTTCATGGTAGCAACCAAATAATTTATTATGAATGTGTAAGAAAATATGTTGCTAGCCGAAATATTGTAAATACTACCACCACGAAAGTGAAAAGATAATTAATGTTATGTTAGCTACCAAGAAAATGCATCCTGGAAACATGTTAACAATGATACAGTATGAGAAAAAACAATGATTAAACAAGACATGAAAAAAAGGAGAAATAGATCATCTTACCATGTTCAGAATTACATATCCCAAACAGTGTCAAGTGTTGATTATCAGTGTGTTGCAAGCACATGTCATGGAAACCAAAACAGTTCCATTGAACATCACAGCACTCACTTCCCACTCAAGAATAAATTATTCAGATTGTGTGTGTTGAGGTCACATGACACAAAGATGCTTCAATCCCGATATTGATACAATCAGCCTGATCAAAGTTCAGGTGTGTACAAATTTTTCTACCCCTTTAGAACAAAAGTGAACTGCTGGCTTGCACCTTGATGGTCCTATCCTATCAAAAGCTGTGTGGCTTGGACAACATAGCATGGACAAACGTGATAAGAATGCACACTGTTAGGTCAATCAATAACATATAACTTATCATACGTAATCAGCAAGCAACACCATGCATTGCAAAGAAATGGAGTAATGAAATGCACAGCAGTTGGAATAGATTTCTATCCAAATGGCTTATTATTGTCACCAATGTATTTCTTTATCAACCTCATACTTATTCCAGTCACAGTGTTTCCCCGTGCATACACTGTCACTGTGATAAAACATTATCAATGCATTTGGTTGAACGTTATTGATAAATGTGTAAATTGCTTTGAAGCCCATGGTTCGCTGCTCGATCAACATGCTGTAGAGTTTCTGTGATCAATTATTGATGCGATGTCGAAACTAAGTCTCAGCCTGCTCACAGACAATACGCGTATTTACAACTAATATAACAGATATAGGTTTACAGTGAATATAGAACACACATGTATTTATAACATGGATGTTGGCAACAGCATAGAATAAAAATAAAGTTTGTATGTATAACAACACGACTGGAACATATTGATTATTAATCAGCGGTTATTGGATGTCAATCACACTGTTATTTCAACACTTGGTCATAGAGGAAACATGCAGCTGCAACATATGTAACTCTTACCGAATAACAGCAAGGGATCTTTTATGTTCTCTTTCTCACAGACAGGATAGCACACATCACAGTCTTTGATGGACCAGTTGTGGATCACTGGTTGGAATTGGAAATAAACCAACAGGTCCACTGAGAAGAATTGATCCTTCAAACCTCATGTGGACGCTCTTGCACTGAGCTAGTATATGCAGATCCCCAGGATAAAATTCTCATTTTAGAGTTAGAAACCGATATTGATTTAGGAAAATTGGCTTTATGCAAACACTTATTGACAATAAAACCCTGAGGCTATTTAAAGTTTCTTTAACGACACCATTGGAGCATATTGATTAAATACTTATCAGCTATTGGATGTCAAATAGTGATTTCAACACATGGTCTTAGAAAAAAAATAGGTTACTAGTTTACAATTGAAAACAAGGAATCCTTTTATATGCTCTCTCTTACAGACAGGATATAGCATACGACATTTAACATCCAATAGCTAGTGGGGTCATTAAACAAACTTTATCTTTAAGACAAATTAATGTGTATTGCACAATACATACAAGTTGTCTATCATTTAGGCATCGTAGTATACATGTATCCCAATATTCCTCCAATAAATTCATTAATATTTTACACCAATTTAAAATCAGAGGGCCAAACAAGTAAATCAATCACCCCACATTGGCTTTTTAAAATTACTTATTTTCATCATCATACCTAAATCACAGCTAGTACTGTAGTAGTATGATACTCAAAGCTAGCCAGCACAAGAACACACAACAACAAATCCATTTATTTAAACCAAATGCCATTTATACATATTTTATTTTTGCAATCCAAGGGACACAACACCAATCACACATTGACCTGTTTAATACACAGTACATTCCTCTTAATTGTATAGCCTTGGTGCATGGAAAATATATGCCATTCACCAGTTTATTCCATTAAACATTTGGATATAAACGAACACAGGCACTTGACACAAATTGTTTTTATTTTTGTATATTTTTCTATACTATAATTATAATAGTATAGAAAAACATACAAAAATGAAAAAAAAAATAAAATGTGTCAAGTGCCTGGGTAAAGGAGTGTTTGTTGTTCCTGTAACTAGGTGAATGACAATGAAAAATAATAAACAATAATAAACAACTAAACTAATTTAATGTTTCTGGCAATAAAATAGGATGTAATAAAATATTGAACAATAAAATATTTGTTAATGTTTTTTAACTAAATGTTTTTGAAAATCTGTCCGATTTCTAATACTGTACTGTAATACTGACGTTCTTAATTTGTGTGATATTAAAATATTTGTTAATGTTTTTTAACTAAAAAAAAAAATCTGTCCCCTTTCTAATAACCCTCATGTTCTATTAATTGAACTCATCTTGTTTGTGTTTGTACAACACAGACTGACGTTAAACAAGTCTCTGCATCTGACAGAAGAGAAAGCAAACAGAACTGTTTATCAATACAGGTAGAACTGCATATTCTATAAACACTCGCCAGCACTACAAATATAAACATATTGGCCATGATAAACACCTGTTCATAAAAACAGTAGAACCTGTATTAAGCAAGTTAGTAACAAGAAGTGGTTTCTTGCAAAGGCCATGGAGCATGCTAACAAGTGGGGGAACTAATGAAAGCAGGCACCCCACTTATGAAATTTGAAAAATTATATGATAAAAAAAAAAATCATTTGTGAGTTAAAACAAAGCCTGAACAGTGCTGGGGTGGGGGTTGGGCATGGCCTCTACCACCCCACTCCTACACTCTGTGACCCTTATCTTAAAGGCACAAGGCCTAGTTTTAAGACATATACCAGTTAATGACGTTGGTTATCGGCTTTATCCTGTTCAGGACGAATGGGTAATTCCATTCTTACCTTCACAGGATAAAGCCGGTAACCAACGTCATGAACCAGTTATTCTCTATATAACTAACTGACCATTAAATCAGTGCTCTACTAAAAGTTTATTTGTTTAACAACAAACACTGAAACACATTGATTAGTAATCATTAAATCAGTGCTCTACTAAAAGTTTATTTGTTTAACAACAAACACTGAAACACATTGATTAGTAATCAGCTGTTATTGGATGTCAAACTCATGGTTATATCGACAATTGGTCATATACGAAACCTGCTGCTGCCATATAGGCTACTCTTACTGAATAACAGCAAGGGGTCTTTTGTGTGCACTTTCCCACTCAGCAGTAGAGTGTCTGCCTGCGGCTCAATGGGTCGAAGAATCGATCCTCATCAGGGGACCTGCTGGGTTATTTCCTATTCCAACCAACTGGTGATCCACGACTGTTCTATCAAAGGCCATGGTGTGTGCTATCTTGTCTGCGAAAGTGTACATAAAAGATCTCTTGCTGTTATTCGAAAAATAGTAGCCTGTGTGGCGGCAGCGGTTTCCCTCTGTGACCAAGTGTCAATATAACCGTGCGTTTGACATCCAATAACCACTGATTAATGATCAATCTGTGTTCCAGAGGTGTCGTTAAACAAATTTTATTGTTGATGGATGATCAGTAATGGATCACTGGTTGGAACAGGAAATAACCTCATGCAGACATTCTTGTGCTGTGTTATGTCCCTCTCCCTAGTGCTCTACTATGCAAACAGCTGTGTTGCAAATGCATGCAAAATATAGCTTGTGATTGTATTCATGAATGTCATTATAACGATTATCAAAGTAGAATATATTTGCTGCATGCACATAATAGAAACACAATCTACAGAAAAATATTCAAACATGGAGCCATATCATATTCCATCACTATCGTATTTTACACTGCATGGCTATGGTGACAAAAAAAGGTATAAATCTTGCCAAATAAAAGATAAATTATAGCAAAAATTAATGTAAACGCTAGAAACAAGTTTGTTACAATCAAAGGTAGATATTTATACAGTATACATTTATATAATGTTACCGATACAAAAGCTATATGTACACAAAAACATGTAACTATAATACTAACACAGCATGGTATACAATTGAACAAGAGCTGTACATGTATATATATATCTACTTGCTATAACTTTAGAGAACAATACCAAGCTTACATCGCACTTGAAGTGAATATATTATTACTCCAGAATACACAAACAAATTGGAACGCTTGCTCCTAGCTGGATTTGTCAGTCAATGGTTGCTTAATGATGTGGAAAATCATAACATAATGGAAGTGTGTAATGTTCACCATTTTTAAAGTCAGTTAGAATCGTCTCTCATACTGTCGTATCATCATGTTCACACTTTAAAATAATTATGCAGACCTATACACATTACCTGTGTATAAAACAATATTTTACATAAAAAAAAGATCTACTAGTATATCATCATGTTCATACATTAAAATGTATATCATCATGTGCATACACTAAAATCTCTATCATCATGTTCATACACTAAAATCTCTATCATCATGTTCCTACAAAAAAAACTATATCATCATGTTCATACACTAAAATCTATATCATGTTCATACACTAAAATCTATATCATCATGTTCGTACACTAAAATCTATATCATGTTAATACACTAAAATCTATATAATCCTGTTCATACACTAAAATGTTATACACTAAAATCTATATCATGTTCATACACTAAAATCTATATCATGTTCATACACTAAAATCTATATCATCAACATGTCACTATCTACCTAGAGCTTCATGATGTACATTAACTTACTAGTATCCTATAACTTAACCATAATATCCATGTCGTAAACCCATTTGATATTTTGATTTATTAACTTACAGTGTAATAAAGATATTTTTTTAAATAGGTCATTTGCTTACAAGCCTATAAACCTGTACTGAAATATTGAATTTGAGCATTATTTTAGAACAGTTATAGGATAAATATAATTCGCAATTCATGTTTTTAATATGGAAAATATCAAACTCATCTATAATGATTAACCTAGACTCGTTTGATATTTTCCATATTGAAAAACACTTGTGACGAATCCTCTATATGTAATTCTTCATTAATAAATATAAAATAATATGAGCACTCTTTGTTTGATTACAGTGAGTGGCAAGATGGTGTACTCGAGACACTGTCGAGATAGTCGAGTAGTTGACGTCATTAAGAGTTGATATGGCCTCGACAAGAGACCTTCACGAGAAGAAAGAAACGATGAAACCAAAGACAAATCTTCGTCCAACTTCAGCAATTCGATCTTCAAAATCTACATCCTCGCTGAGAAATCAACTTGAAGTTCTGTCGAAGGAAAACACGGAACTGAAGTCTTCTCTGACGACACACGAACAAGAGATCTGCATGTTTAAAGAAAAACTCAGACGTCTGACATTTGAACTGATTAACTCCTCTAACAAGACAGAAGAACAATTTGAATTGGATGTAAATGTAGATGTGTTGGACATTCCGTCGGATGACCTGACGTCAATGATCGTCAGCCTTACGACGTCGCAAACCAAGGAAAAGTCACCAGTGTTTGAGACTCGGATAGAGGAAATAGAGACAAGAATTACTTTATTAAACTGTGAACTCGCAAAACTGGTCAAACTGAAGCTGAAAGTTCAAAACGGACTTCACTGTGTAGCTTCGTGTTCAGATCTAGAAGATGCCAAAAGACAAGTGAGGTTGTTGTTAAATGAGTCATGTAAGTCATTAGTACGATATTTCAATAACCATGATTAATGAAAACAATTCACCCTGTAAAATGTTTAGAAATATGAGAGATTTGGAAAAAGAAACAAATATTTTAATCTAGTCATTGAAAATTTAAATATAATTTGATGGTGAGACCCACTGTTTAAACATTTTTCATGCATCAAATTTCAGTATCCCACAAGTAATTTTTATATCCTTATAGCTAGTTAATAGTAAAGGTAGCTTCAAACCTAACAAGCTTATTAAACTTTTAGATTTGTTTGTTTTGCAATTTTTTACCAACCATAAGACATGAAAATGTTTTAAGGGTAGTAATTATTATTAAATTGCCTAAGATTAAAATTGTTCCAAAATGGTATGACAGAATAGTTTTTAAAAACCAAACAAAAAAGAATTTGGTTGAATCATTGATCTTTGCTAGTACAACTTTATATACGTTACATGTACTTCAGGTGCAACAAATATATTCGTGGAGCCTGTTTCCGAGGACACTGATACAGCGGGAAATGGAAATCCTGTCGCTAGCCGCATGTCATCAATCACCCGCACATCAAGATCAGCTTCTCTTCCACTTGCAGTTGCCATCAACCTCAAACAAGTAGATATTTCACCTGTATGTGCAATCTATATACTTACTATATATTTCTATTTTGTATATAGACATTCAAAAGTAGTGGAAGTTTACAATAAAAATTATTTGAAAATGGATTTTTTTTATGGCTGCTATGCATTTGTCTGTTTCATCAAGATTACACATTCAAATTTACTGATTTTAAATTTGATACATGCTGAAAAAGCAGCATAGTTGGGGTGAAAATTTGTTTGACATGTACATGGAATTTAGTGAAGCAGTCATGAACACTAGTTGACCTGTGAAGTAGGTGAACCTTGGTGTATGAATAAATTGAGCTTTACATTGATGCACAGATCCACGAAGATTGACATTTCCTCACCCAACAGGCTCAAAGGTTTTCATTTTATAATTTAAAGGATTTTAAACCACCCCATATAATAATTTGTACTGATAATGTTTTTGCATAGGACACTCCTTATAACACAGATAAAATATATTGTGAGAGTCGATTGATTAACATGTGACCTCTTTGTGGCAAATTTGATACATCAGAAATTATACTTATATTCTCCCTCATTGCATTCCTCCGAATATAAAGTAATAATTTTCTAATTAAACAACACAAACACATTTTGG
>JAUTCZ010137636.1:0-13746 GCA_032273805.1 Melanodrymia brightae
AGGTCATAATGCACTAAAATTGATGATTTGGGAGAATATTATAGTGACCCTTTAAGACAGGTGGCTGCTTAATACAGTTGGGTCGCTCAAGCAGGTTTGATTGTACATGTATAATCATGTTCATGTTACATTGTACCATGTTGCTTATAGGTTTATCTTTTGAATCTGTATATATATTCTTGATCCACCAAAAAATGTCAAAAGTAATGGTAATATGTGTAAAAAATCATATGCATATTGCATAAAATTTGTTTTTGGTGAAAAATTACATAAATATATTTCAATATTCTCCTAAGAAAATAAATAAATAAATAATATTTCAGGATTCTGGTTATGTACAGTTGGATGTGACAGAAAAAATCAAGCCTTATGTAACGAATGAACCAGTAGTTATTGATATTGGCAAATCTCGACAAGACGATGTTGCTGCCAGACTGGTCTGTATAAAAAAAAAATGCCATTGATTTTATCAGGATTGTTAGTACATTGTACTATAATTTCAAATGATAACTTTTCTATTTTAAATGTTTATGACCCATCTCTGGTACATACGGAGAGCCACTTTCAAGGGAGATAAACCATATGACCAGTGCTGTGAACACTCTTTAAATCCCATTAATATTGATTAAATATGGTAAGTCACTTTATAGTTTTAAATATTATACCAGTACCGGTATCTATAATTTAGAATGAAATTGTGACAGAACATATTTACAAGCTTTGTGCATTTTTTAAAGATATCTGGAGCCAATTTTACAAAACATTTACTAGTTGTGGACGTAAACGTAATAAATGAATAAAAATGTTTGCAAAAATATAACTAAACATAATTCGCTCCAGGAACAAATAGGGTCTGTGTGTAATATGCCAAAAATGCCCAAAAACCTATGATGTCACAGGTACTAATCATAGTGGTATCAGTAACCGGAGACGGTCACAATCTCCCTACTTACATTTACGTCCACAACTAATCGTAAACTAGACTTACAATGTTTTATGGAATTGCCCGTGTGTTCAACTAATGCTTTGCATATAATTATGTGGAAAAATTCACTTATTTGCATACAGACTAATCTTTTTATTGTCATCTATTTTGTAAGTTTAAATGTCTCAGTAGTCTTGTACAACTTGCCAGAAACATTTCATTAGCTTAGGATGTAGGGAATTTTTAGTTTTAACTAAATTCTCCTTGTTATTATTTTCCAGCTTGGTATTGAGAACAGAAATGTTCCTCATACAGCTGCTAACAAGCCAGTGATATGTACAAGCACAGATCTTGTGAGTAGTATCGTATTTTAAAAGCTAAGTTGTTTAGATAAGATTGCATACAATTGTATACTACAGTGAAACCCCTCTAAACCGGACCCTCAGTAAACCGGAATTCCCTCTGAACCGAACATATTTCAAAGTCCCAAACAGCCTTATGTGCTGTATTTAAACCTCAGTAAATCGAAAACCCCTCTAAACTGAACATTTTACTCGGTCCCAAGTCTGTTCGGTTTAGAGGGGTTTCACTGCATTTATGTATGTTTATGGTATATCAGCTTATATCGTATATATATATGTCTAAAAGTTTGAAAATTGCCCGATAAAAATAAATTCCCAAATGTTTGGGATTTGAGGGATGTGAATTCTTCAACATACACCAAATAATAAAAAATAATTATTAGGTTCTACCGAGACTTGAACTCGGATCGCTGGATTCAGAGTCCAAAGTGCTAACCATTACACCATAGAACCTTAATATAATACGAGAAATATAATAACAAGAAAAGGAAAGGCTAAAACATACGAAATAGTGTAGACACTCTAGCGGCCGGGCCGTTCTCTTAGTCCAGAATGGAAATCAGGAAAGTGAAGTTTAAAACTGCATATTAGTTATAATCCGACGTCAGAAAATGAAGGAGTCTATTTAGAATGTTGACAATGGATTGAAAATATTTGACACAAAGTAATTTTTAATGTATTGACTTATCATAAAAAATTAGCTATCAAATGAAAAAAGATAATTACAGTACAAAACCTTTTATTAAAAGTATTTACAAACTTTTGAATAAGTCAATACCTTCAAAATTACTTTTTGCCAAATATTCTAATAATCAGTTCATATGTAGCAGAACTTTTAAATAATGTTCGTTTTAAAAGGAATGAATCGTCATTTGGCACTAAACGTGTCCGCTCTTCTTCACCTGCTGACAATAGCACTGACCTTAGAAGTGTTAGAATGTTTTACTTGCGTATTTACTGGAGTTATTCGCACGATGTCAAACTTGCAATTTTACGTAATATAATAACTGTTTGACATTTCTATTCATATTTATAATCATATAATTTATATATGCAATGATGTAGATAAACAAGGACAACGTTTTCTCCTCTCTTATAGTAATATACCCAAATGAATTTGCATAAAACAAACTTTAACCCATTGTCATGTGATCGCACTTTTCGCGCCAAAACGTTGAGTGATTCTCTTTAACTGACAAAGTGACTATGCACGAATTTGTTTTTATCATACTGAGCTTGCAATCAGAATTACATAAAATTTTATCTCAAATATTTCCATCGAGCCACCATAAAGTAATAATATCCCGTGAAGCCTCATTGTGACCTCAAATCACGCCGGTCATAAACGTGTCAAATAAGCCTGGTTTACAGCAGTCCTGGGCCAACCATAAAGCTTACAAGTACGTCATAATTGGCGCGCCTCTCCTTTCGGGGTTGTACGAGGCAGACAAGCCGTAAAATGCGGCGAACTGGTCCGTAAATTGCTGAACGCCAACCCAGTCTGCACGTTACGCGGTCACCGGGTTATGGTTTTGAGTATGTTCTCTTGGGCATTATTAAATTCTCTACTTCGCCAAAACATAAATCTCTACTTGGCCTAAGAATAATACTCTACTTGGCCAAAAAATAATTTGTTACTTTCTGTCGATTTTCTGTATTGTTATTAAATAATGTTTCACACACAAACGTGGATTCGTTTCAAAACAATAGTCAATTTCAAAGTGATACGTAGAATTAACATGACCGCCGGGAATGGCAATATTTCGGTTATTAACATAGTATATAAATGTAGCGTATGCAATTAAACAAGGCCAACGGTATAACAAAAATAGTTCGCATTGAAAATATGTAATTTCAAATGTTTATTGCATATATTATACAGTAGGCACTGTACCTGTTACCTGTATATATACGCATGTGCTGTTAAAATAATTACATGCACAGTCCAGTGCTTTGTCGACTCGGCTAAAGGGAATTGCCACTGGTTACATACTCCCTCTCTTGGAAGTGAAGTTACGTCCTAAAGCTGTAAGGAAGGCCAGTTGAGATGTTACGTGTTCTGACCGCGTTATAATTACATTCTTGTGTTAAGACCTCACCCAGTCCCTACATCGGCTCCAAATGCAACAGGTGACTCAACTTCCACTGGTAAGGTGCAAACCAGGATCCTCTGTATAAGAGGCTACTGCTTTACTGAGCTAAAAGGAAATTCTCAACAGCTGAAGCCAGTAGAGCTCTTGATACAAATAGTCCTTATGCTCCAGCTTGTATTGTAGCTTTCTGTAAGCTGTGGACAATGCTCGTGTTGTGCTACATGTATATGATTGTCTATAATTCTGAAATACAATTTTGATCAACTTTAATTACAAACAAATGTAGGTTCATAGGCACTTTTTTATACTACTCTGATGATTAAACTAAATGATGTGACTTTCTATATATCATAGTTCCGGCATATTGGTGAAATATTGGATTTAAATTAAAGCTAGTTTGATGACGTGCCAATGGAGTATGACAAAATGCTATTTATGTATATCTTTGTTGTTAGTCTATTGCCTCCCTTCAATAAGAAATCTTCAATCGAAGATAATAAAAAAGCATACACATCAAGTGTAAAAAATACTAGCATATAATTTTTTAAACGGTCTTATGTTTTAATCAATTTTTAAAGAAATATTCATACAGGTATATAATTTTATTTCTTGTTTAACAAATTCTTGATCAAATAATATCGATATAAAATTGAGTATTTATCACTCTTGTATTTATTTTCTTGTACGTTAACAGCAAACCGTGTTAGATGTGAATTGATTTTTCACTCGTGTATTATTTACGTCATCATATTATGATTTTTATCTTGAGTACACTGTATATAACGTGGTAGTGAGTGCTGTTGCTCGTGGGTCAGACAGTACATACTACTAAACAAATATTTCTTACAACTGTGTGTACTTACACAAAGTCCACGTCTGCCTGAGAGATGTTGATAAACCTCCTGACCACGTTATTACATGTTACATACGACCTATTGTTCTCCACCATCAACACGGCAATACAACACTGCATCTTATCGCGCTACCATTTAGCAACGTTTAAGTACATGTACATATATCGCAGGGTATGTGCAGACGTAAGTTTGTAACCCATCAGTTTTAAAACTTATTAAATTATTATTTCACCCTGGCATCAGAATTATGAATATTGTATTTTTATAATTTTTTTATATTGCTACAGGGAAGCGTAGGTCATTATTTTGTTTACTCAACATGCTGCATCTCCAGTCAAAACAATCATCCCTATACAATATATGTAGCATATCTGTGTTTGTAAAATGTTTTATTTTTATGTACCGTGAGGTATAAGGAAAATTGAAAATGGAATTGTGTGTCCCCACCATGCCCCTTATTCTCTCGCTTTCCTTTTTCTTTTTAGTTTATATACTGCGAAATCACTATTTTTCGCG
This sequence comes from Melanodrymia brightae, assembly GCA_032273805.1. Taxonomy (NCBI): domain Eukaryota; kingdom Metazoa; phylum Mollusca; class Gastropoda; order Neomphalida; family Peltospiridae; genus Melanodrymia; species Melanodrymia brightae. The sequence goes on from JAUTCZ010137636.1 coordinate 4,751, forward strand.
GTTGTCTAATTTTCGTGTAATTCGTGGGTTAGTGCAGTCAATGAATTTAAGAACACAACGAAAGTATAATACATGTACAACAAAGATTTATTACCATCATTACCTTTTCGATCAATGAATTCAAGTACCCAACGAAATGTAGGTTTTTTTTAACAAGACCACGAAAATTTAAGCCCACGAAAATAAATGATTTCAATGTAACGCGCATTTTCTCTCTTTTTTCAACTTTCTGTTATTACGTGGCAGACAACAGTGAAATTGTAATTGATTGTTTTATAAACCGGTCTTAAGCGGTCTAAATTCTGAATAAAAAAAATATTCGACGTGTTTTTTGGTATCTAGTAAAATAAAATAAAGATCCAGATTTAGAATATTTTCAAATATTTTTAAATGGCCGATTTATGAGTAACTAGTAGCACTACAAATTCAAATCTTAATCTGAAAAATCCCTGAGTTAAATACATTTTTGACAGTTTTCGGACATACAAACTAGATGTATATTGAAGGGCAGTTTTAAAAAATAAGACACATAATGTATGTATCGAACGCTTTGTTATAGAATTTCTTTAAAATACATATTTCAACACCTTAGCTATTCAGTTTTGCACAAAATTGGCATGTTTAATAACTGTTAAAAAAACACTTCAAAAATATTTGATCATGCACTCATCCTGAATGAAAAATAAATAACAAGATACAGCATGCATTTGACCTTTTAAATACACATTTTATTACCATAAACAACCAATAAAATATTCTTCTTTCTTTATTACTAAAATATTACCAAAGTAGATTTTAAAAAATATGCATCTTCATTCTTGTTCAGATTATTTCTCTTTACAACATTTCTCTTGCTGCTGATAAAACCAGCAAAGTACAAGCGTCAATTATCATCGACCGCCATTTGCATGCAGACACGTAGGATTCTGTGTCGTGCACAAAAAAAAACTCTTTATAGACGCACGATGGGAATTATTGCATCTGAATGTCGAGTTGGACGGTTTGAACTATCATTTGCCAGATTACTCTGTTGTTGAGCACGTTTGAGGGCAGGCTGGGGCCCGTTGCCAGCATATATCACGAACTAACTACATTCCAAATTTGTTAGCCTTGTATGTGAAATTGGCTCAGAATTAACTCGCCCCTTGGTTTGCTCCTCTTCATGACGTTATTGTATAATCAATAGTTGAAGTGCGGGGTAAATATACCCGAGTCGCGTTCCGTATTTTCCTAGGGCTTCCTAAGTCAACATGCAGAAATTCAAATAAAACTCTCATATTTTACTGGTTGAAGCGAGATCTAGAGTTTGTTTTGGGTATCAGTTATTCTCGCCAGACCAGATAGGCACACAAACGACGCCATTATTGCTCTCTACGTTGCCAGTTTAACATTTCTTTCTCGAATGGGGGATACACGGTCAACTTTTGTCTTCGTGGGGACATTGGGAACCTAAAACAATATGAATCGTTTAAAAATGTATGAAATAGTTCGATAAACAAAGCGTATTTGATGGTAGCAGACGAAAGTTCTTTGCGCAGACGTCACGCCAAACACGGAATACTGGGATTGATGGCCGGAAGTTGTGAAGTCAATAGGTAAAGCATTTTGCTCATTAATAACTTTCTTTATAGAGTAGATTATATATTTTTAATGTGATTGTCCTTATTGCTGGTGGTTGTTATCCACGTGTATGTGACGAGCTCAAACTGAGACTTGGTAACTCAATTTTATTGATTTTAAATTTGCCTCTTGACCTAACACGACAGCAATTTCCCCTTTAATGTTGATCCCAGGTTGTCTCGGAGGTTACAGCGAGAGGAACTCATAAACTCTGACGTTTCGGGCACTCGTGAGAACACTTTACGTGAAGCCATCGTCTTTGTCTGATCCGTTCTTCACCCGAATCGGCAGAAACGTCTTCGGACTATTTTTTATCAAGTTAGAAGTCCTCCGCCGCGGGCGGGAGCACGATCAAAACCAGAAAATTAGTTTCTCGGTTGACAATATGAAAAAGTTGATGAGGCACGGATAAACGGAGCGAATAAAATAAAAGTCCAGACAATTCCGACGGTTGGCCGGTTATCGTCATCTCCTTGTAATCGTGTTAACCCACGGACAGTAAATGGAAAACTCCGTTCTGTCCTAATCAAGACGCCGACTTAATTCGGATAAAAGGGGGCAAGCTGATTATTGTGATGATGTTTCAAGGTGGAACAACGCGAGATCTCGCACCACGCGCGTGCAATATGGCGCGCTAATCTAATAGAGTCTTCAACAAATTATGCAAATGTTCAAGCGATTCGTTTCTTCAGCGATGATGCTGTGGTGGGCTGATGTTTGCCTATGGTGAGAACACTGTTTGCGCATCCCGGGTCATCCAGTCGACACAAGATGGGACTAAACGGGATTTCCATTAACGAAAGTCTGTCCCGCTCAATCTCCTAGGCCGCAAATCTCGGGATTTTCTATTTAAATTCTCGCGGGATTTCCCCTCCTAACTCATTACACGACTACATGTTTTGTAATACCCACACCAGCTATTTTACATGGTAATTTTTACATTTTTGTATGCATTGTACAATATCGAAAGTTGTAATGGCCAGCACTTTTGACTTGCTGGGTGACACTTTTAATTTTCGGGAAGAAATGCTCACCACAAAAGCAAAATGCTCCTCCAATTACAATCAATGTCCCAGGCCATACGACGGACAATGGTGATCGCCGGGCGATCTTCTGTGAACATTATCCGGCCTGTAGCACCAATATTGGTCGCATTTAGATAAGGCTTCTCCATTGTGGCTCCTGCCCTGTCCTCTCAATGAATGTTTGTTTTCTAAAATGTTAGTTTTATGCATCTTGATGGACAAATTCTATGAATCTGAGTTTGCATTCAATATGCTATTTTCCAGTTGATTATCTCGATAAATTCGAAATGGATTTGCCTCTAGAAATACTCGGTCTTTTTGTTTTCATGGGCGTCTCTTTGGAAGGTCCAGAAATTAAATGAGGGTGGTCTGGGGGCAGTTATTTTGTTCTCTATCACTGGCATAAAGAGAACACCATTACACGTCGAGCGTGTTCAAAGGAATCCACTTTATTGGATCAATTTAATACAATCCTAAATTGGTCGTCTTTTGTGTCCAATATTTCGACTGTTTGTAACTGTTTTGAAAATATTTTTCGGTTTCGCGGTTTGGACATGAATCATGATCTGCCATTAAATACATTTGCCTCCGATAACAGATGAAATTTTGTAGAAAATATGTTTATATAATAAATTCTATATTAAATTATTACTAGTTAGCACAAACAACAAGATATAACAAATTCAAATAAACTAAATTAAGCTACAAATATTATTTTAGTAATCTAAACTACAAAACATTAGCATGACCAAATGCGTATCTCTACCCTATTACATATAATAGGTGTTCTTTTTAGTACCATAACACAACAAATGCACAGTGATTGTGAATCGATGTTCCAGTGTTGTTGATTATTGTACTATTTAGCACAGTTGTTTGCTAATTCACCCCAATAATTTTATATTATACTTAATACAAATACCAACTTAAAGACCCTCATCCACCGATGCTGGCGCCAAACGTGTCCACTCTGCTGCATCTACAGACAATAACAGTAACCTTAGAAGGGTTCGAACTATTTGGTGGCGTGTTTTGACGAGGTATACGTACAACGTAAAACAAGCAATGTAACATAATATAATATAATGACATCGTATCAAAATAGGGATTCTCTTTAAATACATTGTGGAAATCTTGTGAATTTATGCACCGACATTGCTAACATGTTTTACTTACTAAAGTCACCTACTTTATTTCAATAGTGAATATAAATTGTGTATGTTTAATGCTTAATGTAATAATTATCACAGTAACAACTTATTACATACAATAGGTAATATGAATTGTGTAGTTTTCTTGCTTATTGCAATAATGATCATAGAAGGTTTTTATTAATAGTAAATATTTCATTCGGCAATGTCAGTCCATAATATATATTGTATCGTATGCTTTTACTTTGAACACACTACAGTCTGAAATGACTTACATCTGCATGAGATCGAAAAGGGAACGAGTAACGTAAATCTGTAATTTAATATGTCCAGAACCAATCTTTCTATAAATGTGTCTTATCGAGTGTTAATGTCACGTGGATTATAAATCAGTTCTCAGATGAAAAAGGCAAAACGTCTTTATCGGTTTTCTAAAGCTCACAATGTGAAATATTTCCCAATAAAATTTTATAGCGGATTACAACTTCCGATGTTATGGACAAAACTCGCTGTACAGCTGGGTCGAGTACCTGCGTCGTTGAGCTGGCGGGTCCTGGAGCCACTTTATCTACCTGGCGTTTCGCGACATCCGATCGATGTTCTGCGTGTCATACTCACGCATAGTCAACCGGCCTAGGACTGTGCCAGCAAAAACGCCCACAACGAACTAGACGCTGCGTGTGTGTATAGATCATAACATTTTTACCATAGCAACATCAATTTCATAGAACCAAAACCAATTTGTTTGCGGAAGGACGTGTTTGTATCATAGTTTGATGTCCAGCTAGTAGGATTATTGCTATGCCAAGAATGATTGTTTTGTAGTTTCTAATATACCTGATATACAGAGATGTAAAAATGATGTGTTAGCAAAATGCGTATCTCTGCACAAGACAGAGTCAAAGTGATATTACGACACAGTCGAGGTGGCTGTATTTTGTTTCACCAGTGACTACGACACGTATTTCAAATTATGTTTCACTTCCTTTTAATTTCATGTCTATATTTGAAATCAAACCATTAGTAATTAAAATGTATATAAACAATATGAAATCCCCCATTAGTAATTACAATTTATACAAGCAATATGACTGTTCTTACAACTGTTGCCACCGGTAGAGCAGGATACGCTTAACTTTCGCGAACACCTTGTATCATCACTGCTTTGTCTGTGATTTGTAAGTGCATGCCATTTCGACTTTGTCGCAATATCCCTTCGACTCTGCCTTGTACCGAGATACGCATTTGTCCGTGTCAATGTTTTGTCGTTTATATTTCAAACCCTAAAATAGTAAACACGCAGAGTTAATCTATGGATATCGATGACGTAATTACAGACTTGTCCCGATTTGATTGGCTAAACATAGGTCTTCCTTACATGGTGTTATTCACTGTGGCAATGGGCGTTCAGTGACCCTACGCTATAAACCTCCATCTCTTTATTGCAGACTTTGTTGTTGTCCACCCCTTAACAGGTCGAATAACTGGAAATTATTTGTGAAGTGACATTAGAGTGTAACTCGCACGTTGATATCGAGGAGTTTAGTTCCCATAATTAGCTCGGCACATCCTGGAGAATCGAGACTCTGACAAGGACCGCCCACTGCCTGCTGTGACCTAGGCACGCGAAGCGGACTCAATTATCGATATCTCGTTCTCCATCTGATGCAAGCAAAACACATTAGATAAGGAAAATAATGAATGGACAAATTATTGAAAAATATTGTGTTCATGTTTTAAATTAATTTGTTTTGAAGTTTCTTTCTTTTGAATTTTTTGGGGGTTATTGAGATGCTTTGTGTCAAATCATTTATACACCTGTTATCATCACTGTTTTGGCAGTGATTCGTGAGTACAAGCCTTATCTACTTTGTCGCAATGTCTCTTTGGCTCTGCCTTTTGCATATGCGCATTTGGCCATATCAATGTTTTGTCGCTTAAATTAAAATTTTATAATTGAACACCAATGATGTAAAACATACATGTACTAGTAACTGATTACATATATTTCAAGGTACCGTAAATACCGTTTGTAACGAACACTGATATATTGAATTAGTGGGTTTTAAAACCAGTTATTTGCGTTTAGAATGCAGTATTAAAACGGCGGACATTTACTACATGTAACGGAACTAGGACTATAGCAATTTTAAGTCCCTCGAGGTTATCTGTATTCAAAATTGACTGTGTATTGCAAATAGTGACTATTTCATACAATTAAATACACCGGAACATATTGGATAATCGTTTACATATGATGAATCGTGAAATGCTATAGAATCTCTTGACGTCTATTCTTGGAGACTGTTAGTAGTTTTTCCAATAGCTGCGGGGCAGGCTAGCAATTATATCTTTTGGTTCTGTTTGCATTTATCCATTTCTTTCGAAGACTCGCCACGAGGAACACTTTTCAGAACGTTTGTGTGTGAACAGCGCGACTTGAATGTGTAAAATTGCTTCACATTTCTTTAGCAACGTGTTCAAAAGTACATGCTCTTGTCAAATTGTAGCGCTGTTATTTTATAGTAGCCTGTTACTTTCTTATTAAATAAAGACAGATCTTTTATTTTATTTTACATGCACGTCGATGAATAAAAATGGTGTTCTTTGAAAGGCGCAATGCCTATAGTTTTAAGACGAATGCTTATGTGCTTTGTGTAGCTAATTAGTTATTTGTTATATTTCTTGCTAATAGATCATTTTTATTATTGCCTACGATATCAATAGAGAGCTACTAGTAAAAATCCCTGTTCTATATTAGACATACAGTTTAGTAAAGCATCAACATTACAAATTCTAGGACAATGCTTTTATAACAATGACAATTCAATCTATATCGTGTTATGTGCATATCGTATATGTCGCAACCTAGGTAATCCATATATACTATAGTATATGCATGCAAACATAGAAACTCGTGATTATAGTACGTGTTGTAAAAAACTACCCTGTAAACTGATATATAGTTATGTGTTTTAATGCTGCATTGTAATGTCTACGCTACATACTATCAGATCACGCAAAATCCTCATGAAAATAGTTTTGTGCATATTTTCCTGCACTTCTAAACTTTTCTGAGAGCGTTACAATAGCTGTTTGTCTGTAAGTTTAGGATAGTTACAGTCGTCTAAAAGCCGTCCAGTTCACAGTTGGACAATGCCGGGCAACACTATAATTGTGATAAGTAAACCCTGGGCCTTGTACCAAAGGTTTGTCTTTTCTTCTCGGTCTTTGTACGGCCGTCTATTCTCGTTTACTCTCGTGTAGGGCCTCGTGAACGGTAGCCGTTCGTTTCTCATTAATGGACTCCGGTTTCGCTAAAGACACTACATCGATGCGAAGTCACGTTCTGGACTTTACAGCTTTATTCATACCAGGCAAATGGGAACTATCAGAGAAAATCGTAATGTCCCATATGCCCAAATTTCATCCAGCCCCGTCATGGTTCCAGGAGAATTGGTATTGTTTCAGTTCTATAACAGTTCTGTAGGCATAGCGTGACCCAGGGCTAAAAGTTTCTCAAAGGCTTTTCTTGCTTCTATTTCTTCATTTTGAAGGGGTCAGCCCAGCTTGGGGATGAAAGAACGCGGATAAATGGTTCGCTAGGCCGCCATATTGGAGGTCTGCTTGGGTAAACAGACGCAGAATACTTTTCTCTCATTGAAAACTCTTCGAATCATTAAAATTTCGTTAGAAAACGTTTCCAGTTAAGACGCGCTTTAAACGCGAACACGCGCGTAGCGTTCGGCGCTGTCTTCTCATAGAAATTCGGCGCGGTTATGAAAACTGCAGCATCATGCAGACGAGGTCTTATCTGCTCCGTTATTATAAAATTTAAATATCATTTAGCATGTCGTCTTGTCAGACCGTGTCGTCAGCTTCTCTCAATCTTCTCTGCTTCTTTTAAATGGAAATGAAGGATTTTCTTTCCCGTCTGCCGTGTCGTCTGCTATGAATAGAAAACGTCTGCGAAACTGCGAGCAGACGACAACGTTTCACGGCTTGAATCGCGGTCTAACGTCGCACTGTGAGGAGCAAATTAACTGGCTATATTGAGCTCATAATTTACGCCTCATTTGCTCAAAGGAAAAGAATTATTACGAAATGCTTTTATTGACACGACGGTCGGACAAAATGTCTCTGTAGCCGCCAATTTAACATATCATCATATCCGCACCATTGTGACTTTCATTCACGTCACGTGACCTGGCCTTTGGATTTATATTTTAATCTCCTGTCGACAAAGGAAACATTTGATGTCAAATTAGAACAGCGACTTTTTTAGGTTTTCACAAGTTCTGCCTTGTATGACTACATGGAAGGTTTTTATGATCTGGCAATACAAGGCAATGCTAGTGGGGAATCACGTCCAATCGCCGTATTTCATATTAAAAACAAATAAGAATTTTGTCGTTCCCTCATAGAGCGTTGACAATGAAATAAAACAACTAGTGTTGCAAAGATGGCTGTTATTGCTCGACAGATTGGTCAATTTACGAGGATATTTGTAACAAACAAAGGACAGGATGGTCACTATCGGTAACCCGCTGTCATAACAAACGGAGCAGAAAAAGGAATAGGTTTAGCTTCTGCTGTTTATTTCCCTTGGTGGTCCGAACCCGTTTCCCCGGAGAGAGGATTTCGCAGTCTTTCTCTTTTGACTTCTTGTCATGCGGTTGGTTTTTGTAAAGAGGATCAATTGTGAAGAAATGAATGTGGTAAACATATTAAGGGAAAATTGCCGCTTTAATCGCTGTGGTATTAATTTATCTGTAAGAGCAGTGAATATGTTTGTATTCAGTGGTGAAATAAAACAAATGTAATAAAATACAGTGTAATCTCCCATGCAATAATCTTCATTTAAATATTATTCATTGACTTACTATTAGATCACATAAAAGCGTAATTAATTTGAGCACGATTAATGTGAGAGACACACAGTGATGCCTTGAACATTGCAGCGAGTTCAGATCAGCTGTACAGCCATTATACAATATTTAAACATCTTTTGATCGTTTCAATACAAAAAAATATACGACAAAACCAAAAACTTTATAAAATCCTGACTTTACCCCCAAGTATGAAGTGTAGATTTTATTAAAGTTTAACGTTAAAACACTGTATCATCTATGTGTCTGCCTCGTGGGGGGGGGGGGGGGGGGGGGGGGGGGGGGGGGGGGGGGGGGGGGGGGGGGGGGGG
>JAUTCZ010137747.1:0-13746 GCA_032273805.1 Melanodrymia brightae
TTCTAAGAATAAAACAACCCCTATACATAAGTTTTGGACGTTTTTTACTTAAGTCTTAAGTTTCCTCCTGAGGTGTCTTAAAAATTCTACACAAACGTATGCTTACTTTGTTGTCTTACCTTATTCAATTTAATGAAACTTAAGTAAAAACTTAAGAAAAACTTAAATACCGCCCCTGGTAAGTTACTATCCTTTTCACAATAGAACAAAACATTTTTAAAAAACTAATTTTAAACAACAAAATCCATTATTATTAACAAATTTGTTTTGCGTTAACATTTTAGAAAATTTTAAACCCAGAAACCTGATGTGTCAAAACAAAAATCTCGTTTTTTGCACCAAAATGGTGAGTGATTCTTTTTAACCTGTCATTTTGTTTTCTTTTCAACAGGTCTACTCTGAATATGGCTCCCGGTGCCATCAAGCCTGAAGTTCTACCTTTAACCAAATCCAAGACAATGCCTGGATCATGTACTTCTCAAGCTTCATGACCAATCGAAAGCTTTCCCTGATATTGTTTATGTGAACCCCACATATTCATAATCCAGTCTTCATTTTTGAAAAAACCAATATTGTTGGAACATTTTGCAACTGAGTCATGTTTTTACTGTTTAGATTTGTTGTTTTGGTGTTTATGAAAATTTATATATTAGTATATTAGGATAATAAATGATAAAAACCACCACCCTATCCAAAGAATGATTTACCAGAGTAATCTTCGTTTCCAAACCACTTATAACATGCCACTACTAAAGTAGGCCTAGATGTGTGCATGGTGATAGAGTAGGAATGATTATAACATATCCTAGACCAACCAAACCAGCTTAAACAATTGTTACGTTGGATGTCCTAGGAACAGAGCAAATACAGACCAGTAAGAGAGAAATCTGTATTTGAGCAGACGGGTAAATTTATACCTGGGGGTCAATGTAATGTGTTACAAAAAATTATACACAATGGCAAAAAATTTATTTTGTTAATGGTTTTATGGTGAAAAAAATAGGGTCAAGATTATCTTTATTTGACAATATTTTTGATTTGAGAGATAATAAAAGTTTAGGATCGGCGGAGGAAATGGTTTCTGTCTGGGAAACTAAGCAAACCTTTTTTTTTGGTCTAGAAAAATGTGGAAGCCATAGACTTCTCTCGATCTCTGCTCCGATGGCCCTGTGACATCATAGATTGTGAACAAATACATTTGGTCCATACTCGGAATGTTTTTTTCACATATAGATCATATTTAATTTGATTTATCTCACTTCTTTAGTATTTGTGTTGTGTGCTTTCCCCTAATTTAGGAATATTATTATCACCAGCATTTCATCATCAGTAGAATAAAAACATTGCCATCAGAATTGAACAATAAATCAAGTTGTATAGAACAAGGAAACTGGGAGAGAATTTTTTTTTTATTGCAATATATGCCTAAAATTATATAACGTCAGTATTTGATCTTTTGACTTAATTACGAAATAAATAATTGGATAAATTTAATTTTAATAATCTCTCTCTCACCTTTCTAATCCAGGACTATGTAAAGACATTTTCTCAATCTCATAAAATTAATACAGTTCAGCCTTGCGTTCAATAAGGCGAGCACTCTGGAACTATGTATCTGGTACCGATCGTGTGCTATCATATCACATTTATTTAATGTTAGATGCAAACACCAGTAACAAAACATTTTGTCTCGGTAGCAGAACGCTCACCCTATTGAACATAAGACCATGTTCACTATTTTTGAAAAGTTTTTTCAAATATTTGACCAAAACAAAGTGCTCAATAGCTTGTTAAATATAGAGGATATATTCTAGTAAATTTAAAATGAAAATTTGTTCGCCTCATTAGTGAAGTTTTTCCGGTGTTTACTGAAAACTGTATATGTTCTATTTATTTTGTATCCTAACTATACTTTTTGCCGCTTTATGTAAATCAATGTGACAATATTTAGGTTATAATCCTACTGTATTTTCGGATTTAACCACTATTATCACTTAGCTTCTCCATCGCAAATTTAGTTTTGGTGTCTTGGAAATCTCCAGCAGGTATATATATCGCAGGATATGCTGCCACCAATTGTAAAGCTTATCCAATCAGATTTAGTATTACAAACTTGTTGAATTAGAATTCTACTTTGTAATATGACATACACTTTACAGATGAATGAATTAGAATTCTGCTTTGTAATAATATGACTTACGCTTGAGAGATAAATGAAAAATTGATTAGCGATCTTCTGTATGCTGTATGTATACATGTAACTGCACTGGCATTAAAAGTTCCATGTGACTGATAACATGCATTTGATGTCACTGTATTGTGCGTGTTATCTTCACTCGGGAATATATAAGTCATTATCTTCACAGTATTATATGTCTAAACATGTAATAATATTTATTTAATGTTTGTTTGTAATCTGTTTTGTTGAATGTTGTTACAAGTCATTTATTCCCTCATTAACTAGATTTTCATAGTTTTTTATTACGAAATTAATAGTAAAAATTTCTTTTTTCAAGCATTTTCATAAGTATGCTATATGTTTGAATGTATGCTTTCTAAAATAATACATTATGACAGATGGATGTTAATTATTTTTGTACTCTGATGTATAGTGAAGTTAGTACAGATTAAAGAAATATTAAATTGGTTACAATGGAGAAAAGAAAGATTAAATTGGTTAGCATAGACAAAAGAAAGATTAAATTGGTTAGCATAGAGAAAAGAAAGATTAAATGGGTTAGCATAGACAAAAGAAACGTTAAATGGGTTAGTATACAGAAAGAAAGGGAGCTGTCCTAATATAGGCACTATAGCATGTAGACCAATCCCACTGCCAAAAAAAGACTAATGAATATTGTTTAAACCAAAGATTAAATTGGTTGATATAGAGAAAAGAAAGATTAAATGGATGAACTTTTATGCTAGTCTAGCTCGGTCATTTTGTATTTGTTGTCCATAATAACAACAAAGTGCTGTTCGAACTGAATATATACATGTACTATAAATGATTATCTTGTAATTTGCACTGCCATTGCTGATTGAAGAGTTTAACCAAATTTCAATATTTCGGGTTTTTGCTATCAGGTTTACGTATCTTATACTATGCTATGTAAAAACAAATTCAGGGAATAAACACAATTTTTTCAAATCTCTTTGGCAATTGATTAGGAATTACTGAATGTATATCTATATTTGTACGTTGATGCTTTTTTTAATGAGCCTACACAAAGAATTTCCTGAGCTATTTCATTACCATAGATAGCTTCAGTGTGATTTAGGATAAAAGTCTTTCTTGGGATTTATCTTTTGTACTACCGGCCAACACTCTCAGACAAAATTCATTATTTTGTCATCTCTATTTTGGTATTATGTTTTGTGTTGTCTATTTTGCAATGTTCTGTGTTGTGTAAACGGTTGACAATTTTTGTTTGTGTCAAAAGTGTTAATGTTAAATGTGTGAATAATAATTGTTATTTAACGTCTGAATGTGTACAATATTTTGTTGTAATTTGTTACAAATTTGTAGACAGGGTTCTCTGCTGAGTTACTTAGGGGTGGGCGGGTTAGGTGGTCGTGGATTCGGTTATCAGTTCTAAAAAGTTGACCTTCAGTAGCTTAAATTAAGATATTTTTTTAATAATTGTTTCTCGACTTGACTATGGCCTGTGTTAAAAATAAGTTTTCTACTTTTATCATAATATTATAACTCCAATTGCCTTCAAATGTCATTTACTTTTCATCAAATCACAAAAACTTAATAGTTGACATATCGAACTACCATAAGCATGTGATTGGAAATTTTTGACCAATCACATTTTCTGTACTTACTGCGAAGGCATGGTCTATCCTCACACCTTGTATGGTTTTTATTGACCGTTAATATGTATAATAATGGACTATTGACTAAGTGTAAAAGGTCTTTAAATAAATCTGCTGTATTGTACTATTAATGTCTACGAGAAATAGACAAAACATAAGTGATTGAGCCAAACAGAAGAATATGTGTGGTTCCGATTACATAAGTTGTAAAAAATGAGAGTAGGTAATGCAAAAAAAATTTGTTTGGAGACCAATTATTAGGGTAGGTGACGCATTGTATAATTTGTTTAAAGACCGATAGATTAAGGTTTAATTAGGTCTGTATTATATGCAGAAACTATTCTTAAGAGAGGACCTACATAAGTAGGTACAAATTGTGGGAAAAATGAAATTGAATGCTGTTGAACTCTCAATTTAATATTAAACAGGTTTTTTTTCAAATCGAAAAAAAAAACCCTGCTATTTGGCGATACAGATTTACTAAACGGTCGGCAATTCTTTATTTATTAATTTTTCCTTAAAAACTTCAGGGTCACACAGTTTTTTCTAGGGTCGGTCGGGTAATTGGAACTACACATGTTATTTTGTTATGGCCTTACTATGTGACCGGTGAATTGTGAACATATTTGTTTGTGTTTTATGTTAGGGAAGTTTGTTACTGCAGCATGTATGTATGTATGCTTGTCTTTCCTGATCACCTGGTGTTATCACTATGTGTATTTTTGCATCAATGCATTTCCAATCCACTTTTTTTAATATAACTTTAACAAGCAGACATCTATGCCTTATTCTCTATTGGGTGGAGGAGGTTGATAATAGCAGAAATATAAATATTTGGTATTTCTAAGATTGGACCTAATATGGTATCTTTAAAAAAAGATTTTGTTCATGATAGCAGACCCTTTGAGACAAACTAACCATTCACTATCTTACTTTAAGTTTCTAATCAATCCATTAAAGCTATTTAAAATCAATTAACTTGTCCCTTTCCTCTAGTATCCTTTTGTTTGTAAATTTTAAATATTTTGATTGACATGTTTTCGCTATCTTGCCGTAGTCAATATTTGTATTTATACATGTAGGGAGGGGCCTTAATATAGGCTTTTGTCTGCTGACGAATCCCAAACCGCTATATACAGTATGTATTTGACAGTAATAAATATTGTTTAAACAAAAACAATTTTTCCCATTTGATGGGTCAGGCAATAACGTTCATACCACCCACCCCCGCCCCCCAATTTGCTATCATCCTTATATGAATCTGACCAGTTTGATTTTGAGGGAGATAGTTAAATGTTTTTAATTAATTTTCAATTGCAGGCAATGACGTTGGCTCAATTTGTGCAATTATGATTTATTTTTAATGTTTGCTTTCCATTGGGTCATAATGTTCTGTCATGTCATGTGACTTTACGCTGGATTCATACATGTAGTACAAAGGCTGACTGAGCTGGTAATTAGTTGTTGTTCATGTTGTATGAATGCTGGATCAACAGTGAAAAGGGTGGGGCTGGAGCATAGGGGTATCGGACAAATAATTGTACATCTAATATATGTAGGGGTAGAAAAAAAATGTTCGAAGTGTGAGTGTAAAGTATAAACTTCAATAATTTGCCCGATTTATTACTTGCCAAAATGTTCGATAATATTTTTAAAGATTATTTATATGCAGAGATCAATTTTACAAGTTAGTTATCGGTATCTTTCACTAGTAGGGTCATATTGAATTAAATAAAATCCTAGACATACTCAGTTGAATACATAATAGTTTGTCGAGTATTAATTTTTTTTACTGTACATGGGAGTTGGGCAATGGTATTTGTCCACTCTGATAATTTGCTAAACAGTGCATTGCCAAGACAACCCCACCCCTCTCTTGGATCTCCCTCTGGTGTGTATTACAGTACTTTTAAATATTATTGCAAGTTATTACAGTAAAATTGTTTGGTTTCTGGGAATTAAAATTGTACTTAATCTGCCAAAATGTAGTTAATGCATTTTTGTTTACTAAATTAGTCTGAATATTGACTAATCTGTTTTTTGTTTCTTTTTAGTATTAGGGCCTCTTTTCTTAATTGTTATTTGTCATTTGTTATAAAATTAGTACTACAGGCATGTGAATCTTCGGCTAATTGGCAGGAATTCTGGGGGTTTTCTTTTAATAAAATATTAAATTCCATATATTTTTTTGGTCTTTTTAAAGCTTTTTTTCTATTTCATAATCACGTGTCTGTTACTACTAATAAAATGTTATATCTTTTCTTTTTGGTCTGTATATATTAAATAAATGATATTAGTTACATTGTTATCGAACAATGTTTACTTTTTTACCAAAGAGAATCTGTTCTATTTAGTTACAATGTATTTATTATATAATTTGATTTGATTAATAGAAATCAGATTTAAATTATTTACAGTGGACTCTGTCCAAATTAACATGATGAGAAACATTTGGAATCAATATAAGAAAATATAAGAAATAATTATATTAAAACTCTCCACTAAGTGGATTGGAACCATTGATCCCTTGCACGAAAGTATGGTAATGGTTACAAAGTTCAAGTTCAGAACCCATTCATAAACATTTTACATAAAACTAAAAATTTATGTTATTTGTGGCTGCTACAGCAATGTCTATTTTATTAATTATACAATATTCTGGTGTGATGTTCAAAAACCTATTCTATTTGTTTTCATTATGTAGGCCTATATACAAATAAAGTTAATTAATTTCATGTTGACATAAATTGTTCGTTTTATGTGAGTCATTGTGCTTTCGTCTCCCTATACAATCTAAACGACAAAACATTGACATGGCCAAATGCATATTTTTTTTATTCAAACTTTGCCATTACATCAAGTATTTACCTTTTGCACCCTGTAGCTTTAGGTTGCTGCTTTGACAAGGGCGAGACTACCTTTTCCCGTGAATGGGTGAAGTTCATCACGTGCTGTCTGAATTCATCATTTCAGTATTAAGGAGAATAATCTTTCCTGACACCTCTTGGTATATTTTCCTTGGCAGCTTTAATGATTTGGAAATTGAATTATTTCACCAATGTGTCGGATATTCCTTCCCTACACTTCTAAGTCACTGTTCAGCTCGTTTTCTCCAAGCTGGAAGAGTTCTTACAGTTCCACCTTGGAGGCCTTCGAGCTGTGTGTATTATGTTTCCACTTCAGGTTGGGAGGACTGGTCAGTGATGACTTCCTCCTAGTTGTGGTCCCATTTCTCTACATACGATGTTATGGACATCACCTATGCAAAAGTCAAGATCAAGGAAGGATGTAGAAGTTACTATCTGAGGTCTGGATGTTACGAAGGGAAAGTCCTTTAAAATATCATATGGGCAGTATTTTGACCACAACCTGAGTGGTAAAGGTGTTGTTCGTGACCAGAGTGACTACTCCAGTCTTGGTTCTTCCACTGCGATCACTTCTAAAAGACTTAGTCTGATAGCTTCTGACATTGAAGCTCATATTAAAATGTGACGTGATAATAGTATAATTCTAGGTTTGACTATGTTGAGAGATTGTAATCATTTTAAATACCCATCCCCAACCTGTGGAACTGAGTCTAAGGGCATGTCCTGAGCCCAGCTCCCTCTCGTACACATCCTTCCAGATAAATGAACACCTTAAACCAGTTTCCCTTACTCCACACTAGTGGGTTCAATTTAGCCTCCACCATACCCAAAGATGGTGAGCACTCACGTATTATTACAAACTGAAACATTTTAACCCATTAAAATTGTGTAAAATAAAATACCGGTACTTTCTAATTTTAATCCGCGATACAATAAGATTAAGGGTCTTCTCTTTGCTACTTCACTGCTGCTATTGTTCGCGATTGAAGTCTACTGAAAAGCAATCTGATATAGTCGAAACTAGAAAATTGAACGTAAATTGCCTTCATCGTGAAACCATTAGACAAGGAAATTCTGAAAAAGTTCAATTATGTTTTAAAATGCTGGAAGAAAAAGTGAACTTGACATCGTCGTCCAGTGATTGATTATGTTTGCCTTGAGACACACGAGTGGTGTCCTCGTCGACCCGTTTTAGTTTCGTATTACACGTGTCTGCAGGCAAAGGGTTAATCCAGCACAATCACTGGGTTAATAAGCCATTACAGTCATGTCCTGAACTATGTTAATATCATACATGTGCAGTATACACTCGATCAAAGAAGCCCACTTATTAGTAGGGCGGCTAACTGAAAATACCGTGCATTTTATGATAAAAGCATGAAATTTGGTACATAGTTATACTGCCAGTAAGTCACTGATAATGAAAAAAAAATAGCCTCCTGAAAATTCAAGATGGCCACTATTTTTTAAGATGGCCGCCTTTTTTAATGAAGTAATTTAATGGATGTCATTGCTAGGGGATTCTTCTTCTTCTTCGATCGCTTCCTTTCTAGACTTCCACACCAGTGGTTCGCACGAATGTCGTTGTTGTTTGTGGTGCAGCCAGGTTACCGTAGAGTGTCTCCTTCAGAGGCGTGTTGTCTGGCCATGCTGTTTGTCTTGCAGCATCTTGGAGTGCAGGTCTGGAGTAGGTGCTCTGTGGTCATAGTAGCTTGGTTGCAAGGGCATATCTCTGGCCGATTTTAATCTTATTGAAGATATGTGCTCTCACCCTGTTGTGTCTATAGCGGATTATTCGCGTGATTTGAAATTTATTATATGTTAATAAATGAATATATAGATGAGCTCTTTTGTATTAAACTTACTAACCTTGGTCAAATATGTCCTGAGCACGTCTCTAGGTGGAATATGCAGGCTCGTATTTAGAATTCTCTGGGGTTGGTGCATGGGGAGGTTCAGTTTGTTGACCTTCAACAGCAAACGTTTAAATTGGTTTAGACGAGTGAACAGCGCTGGAGTGAACTGAACTTTACACCCATGCATGCCGTTATCAGCGGCATATGAAGTTATTACATAATAATCAATACATTATAACAACACGTTGAAGGTATGTAGATAAACTAGTGCACTAAATTGCATAATTGCAGACATAATTGCAATGATATATGTACATGCCATTGTATATTAAATTGAAATAGTCATTGGACAGGAGAGAATAAAAAAAATGTATACATGTATATTATTATATAGGTGTATATTAGCCAGATGACTTGAATGTGTTCCAGTGGTGTTGTTAAACAAACAAATTATATCTTTTATCGTTATAAGTGGAGGTTTGTTCGAAGACCATCCCCTCGCACTTACATGTGGGTCTTATATTGAGGACTGGACCAAAATGAGTTATTCAGTGAAACCTAAGGGAGTAACAAATGTGGTGTCTTAAGACAGGTGGCTGCTTAATACAGGCTATAATGTATTAAAATAATTGATGATTTGGTCAAATATTATAGTGACCATTAAGACAAGTGGCTGCTTAATACAGGTCATAATGTACTAAAAATTGATAATTTGGTATAATATTATAATGACCATTTAAGACAGGTGGCTGATTAATACAGGTCATAATGTACTAAAAATTTATGATTTGGTAAAATATTATAGTTACCATTTAAGACAGGTGGCTGCTTAATACAGGTCATAATGTACTATACTAATTCATGATTTGGTCAAATATTATAGTGACCATTTAAGACAGGTGGCTGCTTAATACAGGTGGCAGCTCAAGCATGTTTGACTGAACGTACAAACGCGCAGATCCCCCCATGCCGAGCTATTGAACTTGCGCTACATATCAGTTACTTAAAAAATGAGTTTGTTCGCTTCAAACGTTTTACCTGGGTAACTAGAAAATGCAGTTAGGGATGTTTGAGAACCGCCCGCTTTCATTGTATAATCTCGAGCTTTATGATCACGTTAACCGCCCAAGTCGAATCCCGCCCTTTGTTGTGTCGGACGTGTTTAGAAACCCAATCTGGATTACGTACAAACGTGCAAGTAATTGCAATAAAAATGACGATTACGACCAAACAGAGCATTTTTACAAACAGAATAGCACCACCCACATCGTGACGGGACATTTAAAGCAGTAGCTTGTACCTGTCATGTAGTCTTTCATGTCCTATAAGGCTTATTTTTTTCATTATATTATTATATATGTACGTACATATACTGGCTTTCTCGTTCTGTGGACATTAAATTTTATTCGCATTTCTGTCACGAGTGTGAAAACAAAAAGGTTAGAAGCAGGCTACCTGGAACGGATCAACTCCATGTCGTAATAAAGTAAACATGAAAGTGTCTAAACGCAGACATAGTCGTTTATTTTGTTGACGAATATATATTATGTTAATGAGTAAGAATTTATTGCTGAATACGTCTTCAAGAGGCCAGGATATAACTAGAAAGAAATAAAAGATTAAGAAATGTTTATTTAACGACACCTTGAGAGAATATTATTTTAATATTAATCATCGGTTACCACACAGGTTCTTATTATTCTTTAGAACAGAACAGATAACAGAACTTTATTTCGCTCAGGTCGTTGCAGTTATTTCGTTATGACTTAAGTACGTGCTTATATCAATTGAGTTTAAGCACGGCTACCCTAGACAAGTAGCCTAGTCCAGGTGCCTCGACTGACTGCCTGTCAAGGACAGAAGTTAGTATTAATATAAAAGAGGAAACCCACTACTCCTAGCAAGTTTAATTAACTTGAACACAGAAGATTTGACGTAAAACAAATTCTTAAAGTATTTTATTTTTAGATTATGATAAAAAGGGGTACTTTAATAAAATTTAAAAAAAAAAGATTTCAATTAATTTATTAGCACACATTGTATGTCTTTTCTGTGGGATAATTTGATATCATCCAACTTCAATGAAAACGCAATTATCAGATAAGCCTATTTTTATAATAACTTTACTATAATTGCTGTATACAAATTCTAGATGGTTTTTTTTTCAAATAATACTTTAATATTATAAGTGGGGTTTAAATATTGACATTAAAATCACTTTAATGATGGATGAATCAATCAATCATTTATGAGGTTACTGTTTGAATGAATTGATCATTTGAACGTTGTTTTACTATAAATAAGAAACATGTTCTATTCTCGACATATTGACTATCTCAAATATGAGGTAATCCCAATTCTAGTAGGTACAAATAAAGAACTAACTATGTATTTTTCCTGCTGAAATAAAGATGTGTTTGTGCTTGATTTTATTCCGATGAAAGACAAACGGAGTTGTTCCCCTTAGGCCGCTGATGGTATAAAATTATACGACTTTTTTTCGTCCGCTTTGAAGTATAGAATATAAAGCTGATAGGCACTGGGTTCGAATTCCAATCATGGCATGGGATGTTTAATTGCACTACCGGCTCTAACCAGATCCACGAGACTCGATGAGGAGGTTAGACCATTAAGGAACATAACCGATTTTTAATAATGTTCTGTTTGTCTTGTTATCATAATCAAACAATCATTAGGCTACATTATTAAAAATCGGTTACTATGTTCATTAATTGACTATGAGGAGGTGTACTTCCACTGACACCGAACAGTAGTCCACAGCTGATATTACAAAGACCGTGGTTTGTGCTATCCTATCTGTGGGGAAAATGAATATTGCAACCAAAAATTAATTCCATTGTGTTTTGTGTCATCCGTTATAATCTCCAACCAGTGCACTTCCTTTAATACCATTTTTAACAATGTTTTCAACACCCAATAAAAAGATGTTTATTTTCGTGCTTATAAACAACTATATTCGTTTCATTTTTATTTAAATACCAATTTTCTAAAAGTTTCCTAATAAACTGGTTTGTCTCCCGCATACATTTATTTTCTTCCAGACAAGATTGACTGAAGACAATACCACCTTTTACATGTATTCCCCTGTGTACGCTGAAGCGACGTCGCACGCACACTGCCGTGGTTAAAAACGATTATCGATCTTACCGGGCTTGAACCGCTGGACCCGGCGCATTCAGACGCTCACAATTAATTACAAGTCTCAAATTACCTCCGCTAGCCCGCAATACTTCGATCGATTCCTCGAGCAATCTGATTTCACACTTGCCGTTAATACGGTTTACTAAGTCTGTATTAGGGCTGCGAGCCAAGATTTTGTTTACCGATTTATTTTATTTTGTAGTTCAACGAAAGTCGCCTGGTCATTTTATTATTATTGATTTTTCATTGCACCTATTGGCTGAACCTGCTGAGATAAATGAAACATGAAGGATGTGCTGTTATATTAGACTCCTGCGTTACCAGGCTTGGCGTTTATTGTTTTGGGGAGCGGAGCGTGGCTCAGCGCAAGGGCGTCCGCCTGAGGGTCGAGGGGTTGAAGGATCTATCCTTCTCTGTGGATCCATTCCGTTGGGTTATTTCTCATTTCATACAGTGATCCACGACTGGTTTATCAAAGGCCGTGGTATGCTATCCTGTATGTGGTAAAGTTCACATAAAAGATTACTTGCTATATTCTGGCTATTAAATATTAGTATGTATGTATTAAATTTTTTTTTTTTTTTTTTTTTTAAATAGTTTATTTGCAGGTTTTGCCGCATTTACAAAAATGATGTATATCCACGCGGCTTGGATATAACACATAACATTAAATATAAGCAAATTATATTGTATATAACATATTTAGATATCTACCTAATAATAGTAATATTAACTTATTTTTTGAACGAAGGGGCATATAATTTCCATGTCTATATAAACAAACGAATAATAACAAAGACACCATAAGCTAGGAAATTTCTATTTATTAATTTCTGAATACACGACCTTTTGTACTGTATTCTGATGAGAAGTAACAGCTTTTTACTGCCCTAATCATCATGCGATCTACCACGTCACAGGCATGTGTCCTTTGTGCGTTCATATCAACGTCTATTTATCCATACCCACCGTCAGCTCGCTATTTGCGGATTTATTAAAACAAATCCCATGTGCCTGTCGTACACCGCTACAAACAAAATCGATGCGGATTAATATCGGCGACATTGGTTCTGCGTCGTTCATACCGAGCTGTCAATCATGTCAAGTTATAACGTAAAACTCCTCCCATATATCGGGGGATTTGCATGGAGCGTTGGATGGGTGGAGGGTGTTGTGGGGTCGGGGTCGGGGCATCTTCACTAGCCAAGGTGTACGATTCCTTCTATTAGTAGCCTCTGGTTTACACCTTGGCACAGTTAGACGATATTCTAGTAGCGGAAGTGGTCTATTTTGATTGGGTGCATGCTCCAATTGCGTAGTTTGTCGCCTAATATAAGTAAAAATGGCGTCCCCCATGAAATGATGTTGGTAACCGTGACGGTTTTGTGAGAAAGATAACAGAACACACAATTAAAAATCAACTTGTATCTCTTGAAAACCATGCTGTGTGATTTAGGGCATAAGCCTACTGTGTGTTCCGATTTGACGACGTATAGATAGCTAGGCCGTGACGTAGGCTAAGCGTCAGAATCAAAACAAGATGCGCGCGCATACTGACAGGTAGAAGTCTTTGTTTACTATGCATTTCTGTGTTATTTGGATCGGATTTGTTACGGTCTTGTTTCATTGAGGCTGTGTTAATAATATATTCTTTACGTGATATTATAATATATGGTAACTGGGCTATTCTGTCATTAAAATATTATGGAAATAAATGAACACATTTGTCAGTAAACACGTATTAAACAACCAGTTAGTTAGTTATAACTTATTTACGTACTTATATCGAATTAAGGGTCAAGTACGTCTGTCTTGGTCACGTAGTCCAACTGCCTCGACTGTCTGTCCAGGACAGAAGTTAGTGTTAGTATGAGAGCGGAAACCCGCTACTCCAAATTGATATATAGCAAGGGATCTTTCATATGCACTTTCCCACAGACAGGTTAGCACATACCACGGCCTTTGTAAACCAGTTGTGGACACTGGTCGGTATAAGTGGTATTACACCTACCCATTGAGCCTGGCGGAGCACTCACTCTGGG
>JAUTCZ010137858.1:0-13744 GCA_032273805.1 Melanodrymia brightae
CTGGCGAGGTCAGAACTCGTGCCCACGATAGGCGTCTGCTATAACAGCTTGCTCTGAATGTGGACGTTAAACAAACTTACTTACTTTCTTACTTACACCAGTGCCCATCTAGATACTTGTCTGACCGAGTATTGTCGGACTACGTCCAGTTTCTGGTCGTGGTAACACGAGGAACTGTATATAGATTATGTTTTTGAAAAAAAAAATGATTTGCATGCTATTGCCAGCACACCTTGTTGTCATCAGCAGCACCTCACTTCTCTACGTGTTCCCAACTTATTTTATCATCTTTTAAATCATCTCTGTTATAGACATCTATCTACTCATCTAGGTCTGCCTACACGGTGAATTAAACGAAATAATCAAGATTAAAACAAAACCTGTTTAAGCCACCATCCTAAGTTTTAATAGAACTTTTTCTTTTTTATTAAAATTAACATTTACTTACATTGTATTGCTTACAAAAATGAAACATATTTTCACATACAATGGAGATTAAAATGGCCGTTTGTTCAACAATACATGCAAACCTGTTATATATAATGTATATAATATATATGTACGTTACAATATACGCAAGGAAAATTACCACACATATGTCATTAAAAAACATTGTTTTTCCTAGAAAATGAGGATTGATATTAATATAAACATTATTATTTATTAACTAGTATGTTGTATAAGAAAGACTATAACCTGAACTTTTGATCGATTGAAAACATATTTTATTGCTTTTGAACAAAAATGGTTAGGAACAAGTTTCACAATTTACTAGGCCTTCTGAACTGCCCTCACATACACACACTACCGTCTCTACAGTTTTTGGGTTTTTTTTTTTTAAATAATTATATTTTGCGAGAAGATCTATGTTGCTATGAAATTTACTCTTCAGTTGACGTTTTCAGCGTACTGGATGTGGGATTTTTACTTCAAAGAAATCAATCGATGTGCGAGCTGGGGGAGTTGACGAAGCGGAATCTCTGTCAATAATGTAGTGACTACAACACGACAACTCCACATTCATCTCTTTGATGCTCTTTATAGGTAATCAGTGCGATCAAATCATTCGTCTTAGAAAACAAACTGCTGTCCCTGTATAATATATACTCCAAAAAAAGATATTTGAAGTTATATTCCAAGACATATTCCAAGAGGTATGCTAAGATATATTTGTAATTTATTCCGAGACACATTGCAAAGAATATTTGAATATATTCCAAGACATATTCTAATATATCATGTTCCAAGACATATTGCATGGGAAATTCTTAATGGCGTTTTTCATAGGAGATAGTTAGTTATAACTTATTTACGTGCTTATAATAATCCAACTAAGGTTCAAGCACGTCTGTCATGGTAATGTAGTCCATCTGCCTCGACTGTCTGTCCAGGACAGAAGCTAGTGTTAGTATGCTAGAGGATACCCGCTATCCCTATTTGATAAGTAGCAAGGGATCTTTTACCGGGTATATACACTTTCCCAGAGACAGGTTTGAACATACCACAGCCTTTGTTATACCAATTGTGGACACACGGTGCAAGTGGAAGTACATCTACCCATTGAGCCTTGCGGAGTATTCACTCTAGATTGGGGGTCTAAACAAATAATACAAATATAGACATATTATTACTTTATATGGTGTAGGTAGGGGTGACGTACCAATCGCGGATCACTTATTGGAATAAGAAATAACAAATTGGAACAATGCATATAATACAATGTCATGCATTATTCCCGCTTGTTATTTCTTGTTCCAAAGAAATCCCCCGGCCTGTCCGGTAACATCTTCTCATTTGTTATTCGGTCAGTATGTTGCTGTACTACTTCCTATTGAACTACTCAACATATTCCTATTACTCATTATGATTGGCATATTGTGGTCAGAAAGTCACTAAACTTCAGAATGAGAAAACCAGCCATCCTTGTAAGATGCTTTATAATTTCTCTTGTTATGCCAAGCCATGTTTTGCTGGAGGTACAAATAGTTTGTTTCTCAGCAGGCTGCATATTTTTCTATAGAATTTTGGGTTCATACATAGATTCCTTCACGATTTTTCGAAATTTTAGTTGAAACACGGTTTGAACGCTAAAATGTTTTTTTCAGTTAATAATTCCATTCACGAAGCCCGAATTTCTTTTGGAATTTTACTGATTAGTCTTTGATGTAATAGTCGTGAATCAGTGGTTGGAACGAGAAAAATCCAACCAGTCCACTGATGAGGATCGATCTTTGAACACCACCCAAACTCTTGCGCTGAGCTACGCCCTATTACTCCATTAAACAAGCTATAAATTGTTTCTTAAAAACCCAAAAAATTTTTAGCTATATGCCACTCTCGTTGTTATAGGTGTATGTGTATAGGTTAGTGAATAATTCAATAACGCCCAATAAGTTAATGTTTTCTTAAATAAACAATAACACACCCCAACTATCTAGAAGCTAATCTAGAACGATGAAACGAAGTAGTTATAAATAGATCCAATGAACTGGAAACAAACAGAGGATCGTTACGGAAATAGCACAAATGCGTCGATCATATTGGCTCTCTTTGATCACTGGTTGTTATGACAACTGACTTATCATTCCAACGCTAGAACGCTAAAAGAAGTAATTGCATGATCAATGACATTTCACAAAGGATTAGCCAAGAGTGGGGAATAATCCGAGAGGAATTTTCACAGTCTGAAGTGTGCATAGAACTCATATTAGGAGATCGGCCCCGATTGTATCCGGAAATAACCGAAGAGTAGACGACATTTCAACCTGCTTTGTTTGGCAAATAGTTTCTCGCATTTTAACTATAGTCTTCTTGTCTGGGACAGGATGACGGTCGTTTCCATCCTCTGTAACTGACAGTGTGGGGTTTTTTTTGGTTCATAAGTTTGCAATAAATAGAATCGGGCTTAAGCTATTAACACCAACTTGTAGGGTTTTATTACGATGGGCGGATCCAGAGTAGGCCTATGCAAACCCTTTTTAACAACAAAAAACTAAAAATGGAACGCTGATTAATAATCAGACGCTATTGGATATGATGATCTATTTAGACATGTGCACCATGATCAAACAACATGAATACTCCAATAGAGCTCAAATTCTTTAATACCTCTTGGTTACCATAGGCACAGTATTACACTTGCACTTTTCTTTTTCAATACTGTAATGTTCCTAGATAAATATTTTTGTTATTATAAAGTAGCTGAAGTTTTGTACCTAATGGCCAATTAATTGCCATTCTTCGAATCCAAATTCCTTGTCAAGAGAACAGTATTTGTACATCCGCACTCTTCGATTTATTGATGACACGGATTTAAATATAGCCAGGTTCTAAAGAAATGAAGTAGTTGCATTTCCTGAAATTTCTATATACTAATGAATTGCTTCGTTAAAAAAATAGTATACCGTATAGTAGTGGGAAGATAGCTGTGGCTGTTCTTAGTGACTCCCGCTGATACCTCTTCTATATTTCATCTGCAGCCATTGTAGATGAATTTCATATCTGTATTATCACTTTTCACTGCTATAATATAAAGACACAAGCAACAATATTGTATTTCTATCTATTGCATTTAATATTGTGAAAATATATATAACTAAATGACAAATCCATTGACATACCCAGAGTCGAAGGTACAATACGAAAAGTGGAGAATACTCACGAATCAAAGCTAACACAGTGGTGATACTAGTATAGGTGTTCATGAACAGTTGCATTCATTGGAAGCAGTAATTTGTTTTGTCTGCATGGTTTTTGAACAGATTAAAAATTCCATATGCCACAAATGGGATTCGAACTCAGTACCTGTCAGTCTTATGCCCATTGCGTTAACCATTGCGCTACGGAGGCAGGTCCGAAGTCAAACAAATATATATACATGTAAAGTAACACATCGAATATAAATCAGCGGTTATTGGACGTCAGACTATATATACATGTACAAATATATAAATATTATTACTTTATATGGTGAAGGGAGTGGCAAAATGGGTGAATCTCCTCCCCTAAAACCGGTTCTTGGCTTAGACGACTACAATTCGTCTTGACGTGGGGCGGAACGTAGTCTAGAGGTAGAATGTCTGCCTGTGGCGGGATGGGTCAAGGGATCGATCCTCCACTGCGCAAAACATTTTATGGTCTATTTTCCATTCCAGCCAGTGATACACGATTGGTTTATCAAATTCCGTGTAGTGTGATATCCTGTCTATGGGATAGTGCACATAAAAGACTCATGTGTCAATATAACCATACGTCTGATGTCCAATAACCGTTGATTTATAACCGTGATTTATAATGTGTTCCAGTGGTGACGTTAAACAAACTTTATCTCTTATTATTTGTCTAGACTCAATTCAGTTGACATGAATCTCGAAATTTCTGAGTGCTTATACTAGTGGAACAAAACATTGTTACAGTTATATCGCTTCAGCATCACTTTGGCGAGACCCGGTGTGTTGTAAGTCCTTTGGTGCGTTCTAGTTAATCTGTACACCAAAAATATAGCAAAATTAGCTTCATTTGTTGTTGTAACGTACACTTGCGTAAGATCTAAAACCCTGCACCATCATGCGCCGAGTATTTGCCACATTTTGGGCAGATGTTTTAACGCTAGAATAGAACTAATGATCCTTGGAAAAGCAAAAACTTAACGAGTTATGTTTGCAATTATAACGAAATAACAGGGAAATGAACATTTGGTTTACAACAATTATATCAGATAATTTATGGACAATATTAATGAAAAAATAACATAATGATAACTATATATTTATCTTTCCGTTATATTTGTAATAATCGACATTCTATAACTTTTTTGTATTATTATGTGTTATAAATGTTTTTCCTCGTTCAGAATGTGAAACTGGCACTTGTAGGTTCACGTGCGGCTAACTTACCAAAAGATAAATATACATTTCCTACCATAACATCGAGTTCAAAAAGGGAAACCACTCTCATTAAGACTCCGCATCCATAACCACATTCCTTCTTTGTCGGTATTCAAATATTTCTCACTGAATCCACGCTGTTGTCAAGTCTTAAAGGCACACTCTCGAGTTTAAAGATAGATGTCACTGTACGTACGCAACTAATGCAATTAATAAGATGTTTGTGGACCCGTTCTATATAGTATTTTAACACGCTTAGTGATGCGTGAGTTGGCCTACACACCATCTCTACTTTGTCGAATGTCCCTTCGGCTCTGCCTTATGCAGAGATACGCATTTGGCCATGTCAATGTTATGTCGTTTGGATTTAACTCCTATAGATTATTATAGAGTTTTACCCAGGACATTAATAAATCGGTATTAACACAAATCCGCCCTGGCATTATATTAACAGGGATTTCATTTTGTATAACTGTTTTATTCCCTAACGATATCTGAAAATACATTTATCTTTCATCTTTGAATTGGCTTGCACGGCTGCTATTGAACTTGGATCAACGAATTTAATTAATGATGCATCTGCCCTTAATCAGAATAAATGTACTGACAATGTGTCTTTTTTGGAGAGATAATTACATCAGGGTCTGTAACATGACTGTTATATTAGGACATGAACTCATTAACGAATGCCACAGATTACCGAAATAGCACACAAACAGATGAAACTGTTATTGAGGATCAAAAACAACTGGAATAAAGTAAGTAAGCATCAATCTATAGTATTAATCGATCGTACTATTTTACATATTACGGTGAAATAGTTTACACAGAATACAAAAAGGGGTCATGTCACACTCAAGAGATCAACGTTCTGAAGATGTTGAAGAAAAGATTGGTCAGAGTATTTCGGAGAAGCGTCAATATCTCGACCTGTCTTGCTGGTTTAGTGGTTAATCCACCGAGTCTGAGGTGTGTGAGGTCGAAGGTCAATAATTCCCAGTGTGGATTCTGCAGTTCCAACCAATGGTCCACGACTGTTACACCAAGGCTATCCCGTATGCATATAAAAGATTCCTTGCTGCTAATGGAAAAAGAGAAGCCTATGCAATGGCAGCGGGATTCTTCATGCGTTGAAACTATCCAGTGTTTGACCTCTAGTAGCCGGTACATTATTTAACGAATTAGCTGTGTACTAGTCATGTCGTTAAAAACAAAACTCTTTATTTTGGACTGGTGAAGACTTTCAAAAAGTTGTATAATATAATTATATGTATTTATCTTTATAATATTATGTTCATGTATCGCAATATACAACACTACGCTTATTTACGAGCAACATGGGGGTAAATAATGTTAATTGATATAGGACCTAACTACACACTCTCACCCCAGACACCGTCGATCAAAGGTCATTCGGCATTTTTCGTCGGGTGCCGCAATATACGGTAGTCTAGATAAAACATTGATGACGTCAAAAATGCTTTGACGTGTCGATACTTAACGACGTCGGTATAAACTACAAGTTCCTATGCAAGTATTAATTAGAATACCGAATGACGAATACTGTAAGTTAAATTTCTTATTTCTTTATAATATTAGTCCTATGTTACTGCATCATGAGTTGCAACTTCATAATAATTATTATTGTAAAAAGAAGTACATGTAATTGTTTCTGCCAAAATCTTGGCGCCCACCCAGATCACGGTTCCAACCTTGGTTACGGACATAAATATGTATGAAAAAAAGAAAATTGGGTCTTCGAGAAAATAATATGTACACCTACCCATTGAGACTTGCGATTAATAATCCCGTCGCCCAGAGTGGGATGCGAACCTAGTACCTATCAGTCTTGAGCCCGGTGGTTTAATCACTACATCACGGAGATCGGTGTACCCATTAACAGCAAAGGGTCTTTTATGGTCAATTTCCAACAACCACTCGTGGAGCACTGGTTGGAATAGGAAAAATAGCCCCACAGTATACTGAGGAGCATCGATCCTCCGACCTCCCGAATCTAAAGCAGACTCTCTTGCGACGAACTACGCCCCGCTTTCAGAGCTAACCACTTTAGCAAGAAAAAAATTCACCACCCCATGTACAACGATGCAGAACACTCGGTTCGAAAACTGTTTTGAGTTATTAGATTATTAAAGCATGGAAACGCGCATCACGTTTGCATAATGTATCAATTATGAATTTTGTAATTTTACCAAAAGATACTATTGACCTTAACTTACAGTGAGATAATGTTTTAGGAAATATATTTGTTATTGAGGCCAGAAAAGATGTGTATGCAAACCATATCGCAAATAGTTCAAATTAAAGTTAAAATAACTGTCAATCTGAATTTTAGATGGTTAACTATTTATACATTATGTTGTGGGTTCTTTTTCATAAATATAGAAAAATACCGACTTTGATTAGAAAGTAAATATATAATTAGTCAAATTCATAATTACCTACATGTATATGAACAGTCACTACTATAATAGTATACCTCTAATACACTTATACATGGGCGTCGTTTCCTAAAGAAAAGTGTGGGGGTGGGGGGGGGGGGGGGGGACATGTGTTATTTAAAAAAAAAAGTGCATGTTAGACCCCCCAATACCTGGGGGGGGGGGGGGACATGTCCCCCACCAAGTGACGCCCATGCACTTATAGTTCTATCCATAAAATGAACATTTGACAAAAACCAGTGATAACAAATAATAATATAACCAGTTGCAATTATAGAGGAAAATGTCTCTTGGCGACACAGTGCCATCTGAGTCTGACATTTAATTGTTTCACTTTGACCCAGGTTATAAAAGATATCCACACGATTTAACATCTGTCCTCCAATGAAGCAATTTTCATCGAAATTCAAGGAATTGTTATGTCTTCTCCAAGAGCCTGACTAAAATAAATTTGATTTTCTTCTTCCGCTAATGGTTATTATGGGATTACTGGTCCGGAAAAGTTCTCTTTTTTTTACGGCAATGAGGTTAACAGGGACTCTGTAAAGAGTGTCTCAAAATGGGGATTATATTAAGCATGCGCATACAAAAGTAAGTCATTTTGTTTCGGGGCGTGTTTTGTCACTTGTTTAAAGTGAGGTCAATTAGATCTTGTGGGAGTAATTGATTTTCTAACAAGGAAGTCAGGAAGTAACAAGTTTTACCTCCAGGGCTTCTTCATTGATGAAATAAGTGAGAAAAAAACAATCTTAAAGGAAGACTGACAATGGGTGAAACAAATGTATGCACAGTGGCGAATCCAGAAAATCCATTTAGAGTGGGGGGTGAGGGGTGAGGGGGGTTCAATGAAGCAACGAGTAAGAGAAATTTGAAAACCAACGTAAAAAATGTAAATTAATATATAATACAATTAAAAAGGGGGCCCCCTAGATCCGCCTCTGATGCGCATATATAATATGATTCATGTGTTAAAAATAGTTTTGAAATGTGTAATTTTGTGTTTTAAGTAAACGCCTGTACGGTGGGAACAGGCTTAAGAGTATAAGAATCGATGTTTGTACATACTATTATACCTGTCGTGGACAGAACTCTCCGGCGAAGTGAGAGGTTATGCCCATGACAGGGGTGCTTGAACAGTTTTCTGATGGTCGCACACCAAAAGTGACCCAACCCAACCCTATATACTGTAAGAAGGGAAAACAGTAATTAACCTGTTAAATATTGAACCGTGTTAGTGACAATCAATGAAAAACAAGTTTTATTAAAAACATTAAAATATCACAAATATTAGCATAATATTAAAAATATCTAAATTTAGATTATTGTAAATCCCTTTTTTTTTAAAAGATTGTCTGATTGATTCAATAGTGCTCGCATGAAATAAAATACTTCATTCAATTGATTGAATAGAATACTGTGTACGAGCCAGAGATCATAATTATACACTGTAAGCCTCCTGGAGCATCGTAGCCGCAGATAACTCGCTAACAGAAATGACCATACTTCGTTTTACAATGAGAACTCTCTATAGGGTGACATAATTATGTCAAAGAAGAAATTCCCGGTGTAAAATGCAACGACGGTCCTGTACTTGGCGGACGCTGCAATCCGGTGTAAAAGGAATAGAAGTCTGTAGGAATGAATATAAGTCCAAACCCGAGAGAGAGACAGAGCGACTGGGATTGTTATTGGGGGCGAGAAATTGATACACAATTAACTTGGGTCGCTGTTACATTGTTGTAAAACAGTTAATGCTTCCTGGTCTACGATTAGTGAGACATGTGACAGGATTTGTTCTTATAAGATACGGTTTTATCTTGTTAATTTAATGCGTGTAATATTATTACATCAGGTGCCACTTTATCAAGTACATCCTTGCGTGAAACATGTATTAGAGAAATGCTAAAATTTGTCGGTAATTTTGTTCGGAAACAACTTTCTTAAATAAATGTCAGATTATCTGTTAAATAAACAGGATACTGTGCCGTGTTCTTGGCTTAGAAATTCAATATGTTGAACTCTTTGACGGATGATTGGTTGCAGCGCACAGACTGATGCCGATATTCGTAAAACCATCGCAAGTGCGCTAAGGTTACTCAACGGATCAGCGAAAAA
This sequence comes from Melanodrymia brightae, assembly GCA_032273805.1. Classification (NCBI taxonomy): domain Eukaryota; kingdom Metazoa; phylum Mollusca; class Gastropoda; order Neomphalida; family Peltospiridae; genus Melanodrymia; species Melanodrymia brightae. The sequence goes on from JAUTCZ010137858.1 coordinate 9,461, forward strand.
TCGTTTTCATGTACGATCGTGGCAAAAATGGTGCAGAAAAGTCATCCGGTGCCTGGGTTATCCTTTACAAAGACTGAGTCATAATACAAGGCCCACAACTCAAAGACTGAGTTATTACCCAAGAGAGCAAGCCTAACCGGGAAAATATAAATAATATTTTCTTAGTGAGAAATATCACAACATTGGTATCACGTGTCATCTGATTGGTTTGTTAAAACCATTCCAGCGGTAAGAATAAAAACAATACAAGTATCTGGGTTGGACTGAGAATTCTATACATACAGTATATAGAATGCTATACATATATAGAATTCTTAGTCCTGTATCCCTACAGCAGCAGCATTTTTTATTGGGGGCGAGAAATTGGTACACAATTAACATGGGTCTCTCTTATATTTCTTTAGAACAGTTAATGCTGCATGGTCTACAATTAGTGTGACATGTGACAGGCTTTTTTCTTATAAAATACAGTTTTATCTTGTCAATTTAATGCATGTAATTTTGTTACATCTGCCTTTCGTCCAATAGAACGAGCTGTTCTCCTACCGAGACAAAACGTTTTGTCACCGGTATTGGGTTGGGTTGGGTTAGGTTGGGTCATTTTTGGTGCGCTTCTATCAGACAATTGTTCAAGCATACCTGTCATGGGCACAACCTCTGACTTCGCAAGAGAGTTCTGTCCACGACAGGTCACCGGTATTTGCATCTAACATTAAATAAATGTGATATGATAGTACACGATCAGTACCAGTCACATAGTTCGCGAGCGCTCGCCCTATTGAACGCAAGGCAGGTACCACTTTAGCAAGAAAGCCTAGATTGTTGCTTGAAACAATGGTTAGAGAAATACTAACAATTCTCGGCAATGTTGCATAGAAATAACTTTCTCATATAAATATCCGATTATTTGTTAAATAAACAGGCTACTGTTCTATTTTCTCGACTCAGGAATTCAATATGTTCAACTCATTCGGCGTATGATTGGTAGCAGCGCGCAGGCTGATCCCTCTGATCGCCGTAAAACCATCGTAAGTACTATTAGGTCACACAATGGATCAGGAACGAATCGTTTTAATGTACGATCGTAGAACATTCGTAGTCTGGTGCAGAAAAGTCGTCCGGTGTCTGAGCAAGCCTTTACAAAGCCTGAATCATACACGGCACAACTCAATTCAAGTTCAAGTTCTTTGTGGCTGTAAGTTCAAGAACTTATAGGCTTTTATTCAACTATCCAGTTGAGTTTCGTTCAGAGGCTATTTCACGATATGACGTATCATTGATACAGATTGTATGGGTTATTTTCCGTTCCAGCCAGTGGTACACGACTGGTTTATCAAATTCCGTGGTGTGTGCTATCCTGTCTATGAGTTAGTGCACATAAAAGATCCCTTGCTGTTTTTCGGTAAAAGTAGCCCATGAAGCGGCGATAGCGGGTTTCCTCTGAGGCCATGTGTCAATATAACCATGCGTCTGACGTCCAATAACCACTGATTTATAATCCATGTGTTTCTAGTGGAGTCGTTAAGAACAAACTTTACTGAGGCCATGTGTCAATATAACCATGCGTCTGACATCCAATAACCGCTGATTTATAATCCATGTGTTTCTAGAGGCGTCGTTAAATAAAACAAACTTTACTTTACATGCGCGTAATAATCATGATAGACGTCACCCAGTAGCATTGTGCGTCCTTATGGACCTCGGTTCGTATGGACTTTTAGGGGCCGTGCATCAATATCAACTTCTTTCACAACCCGAACAAAGTTAGGATTGGGTTTGACTTTAACCACCTCACACCCCTTGTAATCCTAACATAAAACATTTAACAACTGTGGACCGAGTTTGTGTTTACATGAAAAGCAATCTGAACAGTTTTACACCCTCCCTCTCCCCAACCCTCCCCCCCCCCCCCCTCAGCGCCTACCCCTTTCCGATCATTGTTCGGATTGTGAAACGCATTGACATTTATGAACGGTCCCTTGCACAAGACTTTTTTTTGTTCTTGAAACTTAATGCAGTCGACGTTAATTTGCCTACTTACTTACTGTACATAATATAACGGTGTAATTGCATCACATTCGGATGCGGGAATTAAACCTGTACATGTATACATGTGTCTTTTGTTATTTCCTACTATACTAGTACAAACATGTAATTATACCTTTATCCATACATTCAGAGGAGCGGGACGTAGTCTAGAGGTAGAATGTCTGCCTGTGTCGGGATGGGTCGAGGGATCGCTCCTCCACAGCGCCAAACATTTTATGGGCTATTTTCCGTTGGTTTATCAAATTCAGTGGTGTGTTGTACTCTTTCTATGGATAGTGCACATAAACGACGCCACTAGAAACATATCGATTATAAAGCAGCGGTTATTGGACGTCCGACGCATGGTTATATTGACACATGGTCACAGAGGAAACCCGCTGTCGCCACGTCTGTTATGTGCACTATCCCATAGACAGGATAGCACACACCACGGAATTTGATAAACCAGCCTTATACCACTGGCTGGAACGGAAAATAGCCCATAAAATGTTATAACTGTGGAGGATCGATCCCTCGACCCATCCCGCCACAGGCAGACATTCTATCTCTAGACTACGTCCCGCTCCCTCATGGCTATAGATAGGTATAATATGTAACAGAATCCATAGTCTGAATGCAGCATTTCGACACCAATAACAGCAAGCGATCTTTTATGTGCACTTTCCCACAGACAGGATAGCACACATCACGGCCTTAGACCAGTCATGGATTACTGGTTGGAACGGGAAACAACCCAATGGGTCTCCGGAGGAGGATGATCTTTTGACGCATTGAGCCTCAGATAGGACGAAGATTTGTTTCTACTTTCAGAGATAAAATTCAATTTTTAATGCAAACTCCACCACTCCACGCCCAACCCTTCTACACACTATTCGCAGTGAAAGTCTATCGCGTAGTTCAACTATGATTTATAAATAATAATATTTTTATTACAAAATCAATTACAAACGCGATGTTTCACTTAATTGCACCCAGTTGCAGGGTCTTTGATCAACGATCAACGCTAAAATGGCTTCACAGATGTCAATTTCCCATATAAATTAATTCGGTACCACGAGGTTCCTTTGTGGTTTCCAAGTCTCTGCCATTTTGGTTGTACATCATCTCTTAATTTGACAAAACCTCATTCCTTTATCAAGTTATCTACAGAAAAGTATTTGTTACACGCGGGTAACGTTAAAATTTAGTTCATACATTTTGTTCCATTACCGTAAACGGTATTTCCTTAGTTGGAATAACTAAATATTACAATTATATGTAAATGTGAGGTTTAAATACATTTTACGTGGAATGGATGGATGATACCATAAAACATGGGTGTCGTGAGGTATACAACGTCCTGGATAACAGTCATTATAACGTGTCTGTTTTTACAGACATCTTCCACGTTTTCAAATAATAGTGGTAAGTGTATTAATTTATATTATGTAGTTGTGTTCGTATTCTTGGCGTTATTCCACGAATATCATCGTTGTCATATTAGTCCAGAGGCGGATCTAGGGTGGCCCCCTAAATTTTGCAAGTTATAATTTTATTATTACATGTATATTAATTTTAATTTTGTTTACGTTTGTTTTGAAATTTCTCTTATTAGATGCTTCATTTCCCCCACCCCCACCCCCACCCCTCCCAAATGTATTTTCTGGATCTGCCACTGTAGTCCAGTCAATTTCTAGTTCGACCCACCTCAAATTGCAACAGAAACTATCTCAACAGTTTTGAACTCAGAAAGTATCACGAATAAACATAATTATTACAAAATCAAGAGATCTGTGACCATGCAGACGCCATCTTGAATTTCGCCCTTTTCCATTCCGGATATTTTTCTAGATTTTTAATATGGTTATCGTATCGGTGATGCTTTGGGATTTGAAAAACTGTTGAGATAATTTCTGTTGCAATTTGTGGTGGTTAACGCCACGGACTACAGGCTGGTAGGAACCATGTTCGAATCCCGCGGTTGGATTTGACTTTCCGACTCCAAACCAGAGTGAGTGCTCCGCCAGGCTCAATGGGTAGGTGTAATACAACTTATACCGACCAGTATCCGCAACTGGTTTAATAACGGCCGTGGTATGTGCTAACCTGTCTGTGGGAAAGTGCATAATATGAAAGATCCCTTGCTACTTATCAATTTGGTGTAGCGGGTTTCCTCTCCCATACTAACACTAACTTCTGTCCTGGACAGGCAGTCGAGGCAGCTGGACTGCGTGACTATGACAGACGTGCTTGAAC
>JAUTCZ010137969.1:0-13737 GCA_032273805.1 Melanodrymia brightae
TTAAGTCGACATCGGTATTCAGAGCAAAGTTTGACGTTGTCGACTTAAGTCGACAGCGGTAGTCAGAAGGTTAAAATGAAAAATAGCACCCAAAAAAAAGCTTTCTTTTATTCTCACGGATTTATGTTGGAATAAAATGCCAGTGAACTGTCATAAGGCAATTAATGGTGGAAACCAGTGCACATACAGTGAAACCTTCTAAACTGGACTCACTAAACTGTAATTCTCTCACAACTGATATTTTTCACGGGCCATGAATTTGCATCCTTTAACATTAAAATTTACCCATCTAAACCAAACTTTTTTTTCTCTAAACTGAACAGCGGATGAACAATCCTGTCCCAGTATGTTTATGTAATTATAAATTGTATCTCTCAAAACCAGACGGTCACACCAATATCTATCATTATGGTGCCACTAATTTCTTAAAATATCACCTCGGCCGATTAGGCCTACCGACTACGAACGCAGAAAGCAGCTAATGCAGTATATGCGCATGGCCGAGTTTAGCTGTTAGAGGTGTGTTTAATCACACTGTTGTGCGTAGCTCAGGTGCAGTTAACAATTAAGTAATCAAAGTTCAATTAACAGCTTTGATGTTAAAATAACTACTGTACATATTTCACAGTTACACGTACAGGAGTTAGAATGTATGACGCACGCAGGTCACGATCGTGAAACAGAGATGATAAAAATGTCAAACAACAATAGATACATTTCTTAACGTGAACTAGTGCAGTATATTGTAAAGTGTAAGTGGCAGTTCCTGCACTAAATAATAATTTTTTTTGTAAGTCATAAAAATTAATGCACATTTGATTGTTCTTTTTTAGTTTTATAAATTTTGCTATATCAATAGAGATGAGGTGCCAGAAATTTTAGCAGGGGTTTGGTGATCACAGCATAACTTAAAAAATTGCTACCTAAAAGAAAAGTTTTTTAAGCTTACATGTAATAAAAATAGTTTTTCGAGCAGGTGAGGTTTTGACCAGGATTCAAAACCACTATTCATTCGTATATTAATCAAGAGGTTGTTACTTTTATTGTGTTACGTTTATCAATTGGTAAAAAAAATGAATACACAATTTCCTTTAATAATATTTTGTATGCTTTTGTTTACAACAAGTATGTTTGTTATATCTTCCTTTTCGGTCAGCCTAACCAGTAGATTGATTTCCAGATTACTTGAAATAATACCAGACATCTACACTGCTTGAGGGGTTTAAGTTTGTTTCTTTCAACCGTATTCCAGTGATTTCATGGGCTCGGTAGCCCTTTGAAGTTGAACTCTATATGAAAAAGTCACTTGTTAATAACAAAGGACCATTGCGCCTGAAACCAAAGGACTAGGTGATTGTGCTCAATTGCATTTCCAGATCTCCAGCCATCCAGACGTGATAAAGTATAAACTGCTGTACTAAAGCAAGACGATGGGGAAATATTTATAGTTGGAAGTGAAATATTTAGTCGAACGTGCCTGTAATTAATGGAGGTGGCCTCGTCAAAGGGCATCAAAAGAGTCTTGTTATGTCTGAAACGGTCGCGACCAAATTTGATGGATATTTACTATTTGACTTGCTGATGCTTTTCAATTACGTCCGATACTGCTCGCAGCGTTCTGAGCTCGGGAGATGAGAGTGTGTGAGTCATAAAACAGCCTGACAGAATTGTCAAATTTATGTGTCAATTCTTTTTATTCTCATTAACCTGCGTCACTGGATCAGCGGCGGGGGAATTCACGGACACTGCATCCATTTCATTCGGTTACAAGAGCCCCACCGGGGGACCACTGCTGCCCTTTGGTGGGCAATATGCAATTCATGACCTCGGCTCTTCCCGGCGTTGTAGGTTTTTAGGATATTCATAAGCTCAGCGCTCCCACAGGACCGATCGTTCTTGATAACTGGTGCGATGGAAGGCAAAGCCGATTTAAGCACCGGGAGCATGTTTGCATCAAAATCACATTATTTGCCGGGAAATTGAGATCTAATTTGGTATCTCGCACAGTACGTCCGCAATCACTACGGAGAATCGCCATCAAAGAGGGAAAAAATAGAACTTCCAATAAATTTGATTTTCTTCCTTCTGGAATTTCCCTCGAGGTCTGTAATTTGTGTGGCAAATACACTTGTTATTAATGTCCCCTGATGGGAGGTTTTTTTTCTTCCATCCTTGTAAGAAACACTTGTCTGTGCGGATTAATTATAACTCTAGCGAGCAACTACTCTGACCAATTCGGCTTAGAATAAACAAGCGATGAGTCCGATGTTTGGCTTCGTGTAATTGGGTAAATATGGTTTGAGAATGAGATGGGCTGAATTGAAGCTGAATTATTACTATTTGCCATGTTTTTCTCTTGTATCTTGATAGATAAAATTTGATAGAATACATGTAGTTGTATTTGCTTTGAAGCAAAATTTAGGGACTGTGCATAAATGTTAAATGTGTTTTACAATCCGTAAGATGTTCAGGGGGAAAAGGTGGAGTAAAAAAATAGGACAAAACTTAATAACTGTAGACTTTACAACAATAGAGGTGTTATATGTATGTATCTCCAAACTGAGTTTGTGGACAACACTGAGGCAGGTGCTAGATATAACCTGAAAGATTATCACTGTCTTACTGGACAACATTGACACAGGTGCTATATAGAAAGAGTAATGTCGCTGTCTTATTATATTTGTAATACTGACTCGGGGACATACTGGCACAAATATACGTATCGCCTATCATCACTTTATTACTCAGGGGAGTGGGACATAGTGCAGCGCAAGAGCGTCCGTGTGATGTTTGATGGGTCAAAAGATCAATCAGTGGACCCCATTGAGTTATTTCCCATTCCAACCAGTGATCCATGCCTTCTCCATCAAAAGCTGTCGTGGCTAGTTTTCAATGTCATGCGCAATGTTTATACATGTATTTTATATGAACAATATAAGGTAGGAAGGATCGAAAATATTTCCTCCAATCACTGCCCATATGGATAATAATTGTACACCATTTGTGGATCACAATGTTTTGCATAGAATTCTTATTGTCAACATCAAACTGATATCTAATATGCCACTTCCAATTAAGCTAATATTTTTCCTCATTCAGATGACGCTGTACACTGGGCATGTCAGCATTAACTGGAATTAGTCGTCGAGATAATATTACTAAATAACCGATTGATCTTGTTTCAGACTTACAAAAAAACTTTTCCAGCTGGATTAAATGATTAAATTATGTTAATGGGAGACATGCACCATTTGAAAAAGGAATAATAATGTATACACAGCCAAGACTGATAAACAAACAACTAGATCCAGCCTGCTATTATGTGTAGCTGGTGGGTTTGTTCCACGCGGAACGCTTGATTGAATTCTGCATGTTCCGGATACAAATGCTTTCTTACTGTGAAGATCTTTAATAGAGGTCAATGGTTACTCTCTTAATCTTTTCAACTCTCGGGGGTTTAAATAGTAGGTGTGACGTTTGTAGACTAGCTGGTAATCCACCCCGATGGGATAAGCTTCCGTAGCGCCAATGGAGATCTCATAAATTATGTGAGGGACATGGTAATTTGGTAGTGTGGCATGTTAATTCATGTAAACCTATTTATTACTTATTGAAAAAATACACCATGTGTGTAGGATCCAGTGATAGGTTGGGTGCATGTTTTTTTTTTTAAATGAGATATTTTAACTGCATACAACCTCTGTGTCATTGTTGTTAATGTAATTTCCCGAGTGTTGCCCACACATGAGCTATGCATTTTAAAACACCTCAAAATGCCCTCATGGGTCTCTATGATGATGTGGACTATCTGACCATTTCTATTTCTGAGTTAAAAAAACATGTGGGTAATACGAAATATTTGCAGTAGAGATAATAAATTTAGCAATAAACATACTGGAATTGTGACAAATCCATGTAATATGGGTAAGTGTGTAAGTACTTTCTAATATTAAAAAAAGAACACTTGTGACTTAGTTCTGTCAAATTGACTGTTGAGAAACATGAAATATATGATAGACTTGAGAGAGAATTTTAACTATGTTAACATGCTGGACTATAATTTCCTAATTTCCATAGTCAAGTGCACCAAACTGGTGTCCTGTTATATTTTACAGTTGTGATAGTTAATTTTGAACAACAATAATTTTCAATTTATTAATAATAACATGATGATCATTTATCACCACATTTACATAAACGCAGTATAAACATTGTGTATGTAATGAATGATCTTTGACATCCGATGTAAGTCCAGCAATTAAGTTCATGCGTGATTACACTTTTCAATTGCTTCGCTGATCTCTTAATACCTTGATAGGTTTACAAACGATTTAACACCTTTGTAATCAATAATCCGCAAATTATATCGGATAAAGCCAGACTTTAATGGGCACACCTGTGCCGCGTACATTGGATGCCAAATCTCTACAGAACGTATACCCCGGATAATACCATGACTAATCCTCCAAATAGGCAGATAACACCATGAAAGGTTTCGCGAAATGTCCATCTAATTTGTTGAGAGCTTGCCCACAACATGCACCATTAGCATTAATCTTGTCTTCAGCTAGCTGTCAAAATCCCTCTTTACTCATTATCTGTGCAGTGAGTTCCTGCCCTGCTTTGCTGGCAGTTAACTCGACACAGGTATGGAGACTTGTAAACCTAATAAGATTGTTGAGATTAAAAGTAATACAGTTCTGGTGATAGCCTGCAACATATGTGCTGCCGGTTCGTCGTTTTTGAGTGCTTCTCAAGAAAATACATAGTCATGTGTAGTTTGATTTCGTTGAAGTAGTTGACTTTTTTTTCACTTTTGTGTGTTTAGTTTGCACCAAAACGCCAATATATCTCGCATAAAAAAGTTGATAACTTCATCTATTTGGTATATATAATGCACTTTTTGTCTAATAATATGTTATTATAGATACAAATATGACTTGGGTCTTCATCAAGAAAAGCGAGTGATTGCACAGGTTCACTTCCACACATGCCTGGAGTGTTTTATCGTGGAGCAAATCACTCGCTTAAAAATATATTTATTTATGTATATATATGTTTTTGGGGCTTTTTTAAGAGTATGGAATTAATAAATTTATCTTAATTGAAAAGATTTGCAATTGAAAACATTTCATTTTTGGTATATTAATTTGAATAAATTTACTGAGGTGAGTGATTGATCTTCAGCTTGCCTTGTTTTGCCAATGGCGAGCATTAAATATACCTCACACAAATAGTTAATAACCTCATCCATTTGGTACATAAAGTGCCCTTTTAGTCTAAATACATATAAAATATCTAAGTATATATTAAAAATTATGGATAAAATTAGATATGGCTCGGTCTTCGCCAGAAAAAGGGAGCATTTGCTCACCCACACCTCCACACACCTGGAGAGTTTTAGGTGAGTAGTAAATTGCTCACCTAATATTTTTTTTTATCTGTTTGTTTCTTCTGTTTTTTATACATATTTTAGGAGTATGCAATTAATAAAACTATTGATATTTTTCTTAATAGAAAAGATTTACAATTAATAACATTCCATTTTTGGCATATTAATTGTAATAAATATATTTACTAAGGAGAGTGATTGTTTGCCTGGCACTACAGGGGTGCAGAAATGGAGAATTCTCCACTAGCCCGCTGGGCCAGAACCAACGAAAATTTAGTCTGCCAGCCTATAGAACAATATATTATTTTTAAACAAATAATTATTATAATATACACTTAACCTCAAATGATTATCCATTGAAAACAAATCATGTTAACATTAATTTTTATTGTAATAGCCCTATTTGACGCAAAAAAAAAATATATATATATACTGTCAATGAGAAAAATACTGATCGCCCGTCGGACTGGTAGTTGCATTTCTTAACTCGTCCGTCAGAATTTATACTCGCATTTGGCGAGCGGGCGAGTACTTTCTGCACCCCTGCACTATATCAGATGGGAGTTCTTCAGCATGCCTCGATTTTGTTGATGTCGAAGACTAGCTCATAATTACTATCATCACGGAACGTGCCTATTTGTCATCAGCTATTTCAAACAAGACAATGAAACTGAAATACTAAACAGTTTCTATAACGTCCACCCTTCAGTTCAGTGGACATGGGTGTGCTTCATAATTGTTATAATTTAAACATATTATATTCCCAAAGCTTAGACGATTAGCTTCAAATGTGATATAAAACATAAAATTGGCATTTCTTCCCTGGATTTGCACCGGCTTTAACTGTCATGTGTGATGAATTGTGCAAAATTTGTTCAGACATTCCCTGTATTGTTGGGAAGCCCCAGTAATACTATGATTGGTTCAAACATGACAGAATGTGTCATTATCTTATCGGCGCTTCACCACTGCATTATTATTCGCTGTACAGTTGGATTATGCCCTTTTCACAGATTAACCAAGAAAGATCGGTGGCGTTTTTCTCCAACCCAGGCTTCACAGCGTATCATTAGCAAAAATTGTTTGTTTTGTCATTTTGACGTCTGACCAATAAACTATTGTGTCTTTCGTTTGTCATATCATGAGAAAAGGAGTTTGTCAAAGATGGAGTATCCAGAGTATCCTGCATCACAGTGGCGTCCTATCATGGACAAAGTGTTAGTGACAGGATGGATCATCCTATCCCATCATGATATCATTTTATGGGGAAGGTGTTTTTGAAAGGATAGTACATATCACAGCCATTGATGCACCAGGCATTGATCACTTGTTGGACTGGGAACAACCTCAATGGGTCCATTGAATTGGATCGATCCTTCGACCCCCTTACACCTCAAGTGGACTCTCTTAATTATAAATACCAACACATTCAGCATGTTTCTTGATATATTATATATACATTATACATGAGAGGTCATCTCCGAAGTATGCACATTAAACCTTAAAACCAGCCGCCTTTTAGGATGACAGACTTACTGACTTGAGCTTCAATCAAAATGTCACAAAGATTCCTCCCATATCTTCGTTAATAATAATGTTCGGTGGACATGGCTATCCTTGGGCAGATTGCGAGCCGAGTAAATGTTCCTTCAGACTGAATTGCAATTCACTAACATGCTAATAACAACATTTTGGAGACCTCTCGCTGGAGGGCTCTGCATTCAGCACTGGTATTTGCCTGCTCACTCATACGTAAAATTACAGACTTGAGATCCGATTTGAAAAAGTTATGTCGGTCCTGCAGTGTAATTTGTGCTGGCTCTAATACAGAGGATTTCTGTAGCCTGAACGGAGCATCCATGGTGTGCGCGCTTCGGGTGGTATGGCTATAACGACTCTCTCTGAGGATCGCACAATGCTGTCTCTGACCCCTCTGCTCTGCTGGAGAGTGGTGTGCATTACAGGCTTTTTAATATTATGAACAGCACCTTTGAGCCGACTGTCCAACTTTTCGGGGAGAACACAAGAGGCAGATTACCTGCCATATTGGATTGCAAAGTGACAGCTCGATATGTTTTTATCTGGACAAATCTCAGGATCCCATCGCATTTGGATAATTTATGGGTTCTTTTTTGAGACTGTTGTGTGGTAAGTAAGACTGGCTTTTGTTGTCATTACTTTTTGAGGTCAAAGGATGGATCATCTTTAGTAGAACCGTTAGAATTGTTTTTTGTCCTTTTCCAACGAGTGGCCCACAACTGATGCATTCAAGTTTATGGTTTGTGCCGTGCTATCTGTGAAAATTTGTGTATAAAAGATTTAATTATTGCTGCTACTTACCCTAATTTTTCTAGCCTACGTACATTTTTTTGGTTTTAGCCTTGACTTGGTTAGGTGTCCTTGATAGTAATACAAAGGACAGGTCAAGGCCGCTTAGTTCAGGGGGAATTCCTCCCGGGAGAATCGTGATATCATAGCTATTAAATGGCAGAAAATATTTCCGCTAACGTAGCGAATACTCCAATTTTTGTGTACCACACAAACTTAATATTTGACAAAATGTCATAATCCATTCCTCTCAGCCCTTCTCAATATGCTATGTTTTCACGACTGGGAAAATACCTTCAAATACTATTTTTAAAAGGTTCCATCACCCCCGTTAATACTGGCACGTTTAGTACTCTTGACATGTCTTTTATACAGCAAGTCGCTGAACGCAAGGGGCAGGCAATCCAGTCTAATTTTAGACTTACCATTAATACCATTAATATATCGGTCATTAAACACTGCTTGGTATCAGTCGATTCCATCTCTATAACTGTTACACATGAAGTGACAACTGCATAGGAATTACAATTTTGAATTCAGTGTGTTGTTGACAAATTGTCTACATTTATAACAAGTCTGTATTCCAGTTCTGTTTTTAAATTGTCTTTAATTACAAGTATTATGAATCTTGAATGTTTTGACAGTCAGATTTTGTGTGTGTGTGTAAATTTCCAACTGTTTTAAGTTGAACATGAAGTACATATTTAGCTGTATGTAATGGCTTTAAAACCATGATTATTCAATTCCACCAGGGTGTCAAGCTATTCGAAGCTGAATAGCTATTTTATGATGTGCAATTTATATTTTATGATGGCATTGACTGTTTTGGGACGTAAGGGGCAAGGATATCATGCTGTTTTGACTGCAGAGAATGTGTTAACATAGCAATACAGTTACTATACAAAGTAAAATTAGATCACTTCTCCATTGTTGGACTATATTATATATGTTATAACATTAAAATAGTAGTTAGAAGTCAACCATTTGGAGTGATATTGATTTTAGCTTTAAAACGTGCCATGGATTCGTTAATCTTCCAAAAATATGTTATAGTTGCAATACAATTTTTTTTTAATATATACGTTGACGTATGCCATTGGAAATATTGTTTATGACATGGTTAAATATAGTGTTACGTTACTCTGATATGATATTGTTTATGGTGTGGTTAAATATAGCGTGATATTGTTTATGACATGGTTAAATATAGTGTTATGTTACTCTAGTATGATGTTGTTGTGTTACTCTGGTATGATATTGTTTGTCGTGTGGCTAAATTAAGTGTTATGTTACTGCAGTATGATATTGTTTATGGCGTGGTTAAATATAGTGTTATGTTACTTTAGCTTGATATTGTTATGATACTCTGATGTGATATTGTTTGTAGCATGGTTAAATATAGTACTCGCATGTGATATTGTGTGGCAGAATGTCAATAAACACACATTTATTGAATCCTCATAATATTATTCTCAATTAATTGCTAAAGAACCATACCAAATGGAAAACGTAAATCAGCAGATGTCAAATGTTGAAAATGACACAATGATTGTTTGTGGCAATGTCAATAAACACACACTTATTGGATCCTCATAATATTATTCTCAATTAATTGCCGAAGAACCTTCTCCCATGAAAAACTGAGGTCAACAGATGTCAAATGTTGAAAATGACACAAGTTTGGACCTGGTATCAGGTGAATTATTAGCTGTTGTGAGTGCACATAAGGGCCAGCCAGTCAAAAGGACATTAATAAATCATTGCTGTTGTGTGTCCACTATTATTGGTCTCGGTCTAAACACTACTCCCCAGCATAAGTCAACCACAACATTGTAAATTGTTGACATGTGAGAGATTGTGTGCCTGAATATGGAATAATATTTCCAGCTGCTTGCCATAAAAATATCAAATACTCAATATGGCAGCCATTCACGTTTCCATTCTCAGCTCATTTGTTGCCATTGATAGGCACTCGACAAAAGTTTTTATAGCTGGCTGTACCCATAAATGTGTAGCAGGCCCGAAGAAGTGTTTAGTGACAATATATGTACAGTTCATGCAAGGTCGCTTTTCTGTGGCCGTTGTGGGTGTATTTAGTTTCCATTTCACCCATGCTGGAGACGAAAAAAAGAAGCAGCTTGTGAGACCATTAGAATGGGATGCAGGTGTGTTCCACGCCATTTCAGTCCTTTTTTTTTATAGTCGCTGTTTTTATGTTTGCTTTGCAAAAACCTTTTGATACTTTGTGAATAACAAGGACAATATTTTGTACACAATCGTGGCCTTTCATTGCAACCTCGCGAGGAAAGACGGGGATGTGATTGCTTGACGGACTACGGTATAGTCCTGGAGGCCCTTTAAGTAGTTGTCTGGGTGCAATATTGGAGCGCATGGCAAGGCGATCTGATGAATGCATCTAACTGGTATCAATTTTCCTCTGCTGCTTTAATCATTTATGAAAGGCCCCCGATATTTAGTTATGTTACATTCTGCGCAGGGCTCACAATGCCGCGTGGTTCAATATCTGTTGCAGTCGCCCCCATAAATTGAGGTTTATGATAACAGAGCAGAGCTATTGGGCTGACAAGTAATTTCTCGGCTGAAAGAGTAGCTGCAGACGAGAGATGAAACCATGACAGCCATCATGGAAGTGAAGCTTCCATTAGACAGATCAATGATTACACTGTTTGTGTTGTTGTTTCTTAACTGCATGTTGCATATTGGGTGGGTTTTTTTTTCTCTCTACGTGCTGTGAGTGACATTGCAGAGGATGCTGTAGAATAGAATGACTGTTTTATTGCTGGGTGAGCGTGTGTAGCTGTTGGGAGATGAACACACAATCTGTTCTACTGGAATCCTAGCCGGCAGGCAGGGATTGTTTATTATATGCAGATAGTAATACTGGTGTTGAAGAGTATGTCAATGAACAGGTATTATTTATCAGATAAAGATAAAGTTTGCTTGTTCAGCGCCATTACTGGAACACATTGATTATTAATCATGGGTTATTGGATGTCAAGCATGTGGTTATATCGACACTTGTTCACAGAGGAAATAATCCATTGCCACCAAATAGGCTACTCTAACTTTTGTGTTCTTTCACACAGACAGGATAGCACACACCATGGCCACTCCTCAACTATCGTACTCCTCGAGCATGTAACTAGTTGAATGTACTGTTGTAACTTCATCATGTCATTTCAAATGACACATGAATCAAATAAAGTGTTTGTTGTTTGATTGGAATGGGAAATAAACCAATGGTACCTTTGAGAAGGATCGATCCTTTAGCCCATCGAACCTCAGGTGGACACACTGAGCAATGCTCCGCTCCTCTTATTTATCGGGCTTAAATTACCACCCATGGTATATGTAGTCTCATACCGATTTTGATTCCAAAGAGAATTGGAAATGTATTGTACGTAATCATAGCACAAAATATATTGCCATTCATTTGTTCTTAATAGTTTGATTTCTTTGACTAGTTTAGATGTGTATTACAAAGACGAAACAAACTGTCACCAAAAATCTGTGACTGATTCTCGTAACTGAACAAAGAGAACTTACCGTAAATACTTTAATACAATCCGTAAATACTTCAATACAACTTGGGGATGGGTGGATTCTGTTTTTTCAGATGTATGGTTGACTTGGGTTCTATTCGAGACCAGGTTTCTATTATTTGGGACACGCTTGTGTGACAAAACTATAAACAATCGTCTACCTTCTTGGGCTTCGAGTGCAAACATTAACTGAACAAACTTGTAAGACTCTGGGTTCTTTTGAAAACACAGTTCTATTTTATCAGATGTGCTGTTTCACCATGTGAGCGGGTCGTAGCGCAGCACAAGAGCATCTGCCTGAGGCTCATGGGTCGAAGGATCGATCCTCCTTAGAGGACCCCTGGGGTTATTTTCCATTCCAATCAGTGATCCACAACTGGTCTATTAAAAGTCGTGGTGTGTGCTATCCTGTCTGGGAAAGATCACATAAAAGATCCCTTGCTGTTATTCATAGAGTAGCCTATGTGGTGGCAGCAGGTTTCCTCTGTGACTAAGTGTCGATATAGCGATGCGTTTGACATCCAATAACCGCTTATTAATAACCAATGTGTTTCAGTGGTGTTGTTACCCACATACACAAACTTAAAATTTTTATCTTAAATTTTGTTTACCTCTTTCTTGAGTACGAAATTAATAAAACCATCATATTCTTTTTAATAGAAAAGATTTACAATTACAACCATTCCATTTTTTGTTATAATGATTGTAATAAATTTACTGCTCAGGTGATCGATTGTTCACCTGGCACCATTTCAGGAGAGTGATCTTCAGCTCGCCTTTATTTTTTAGCCTATGGCAAAGACTGGTAAATGTCAGTCTTTTATGCAGATGTATACATATACTGAATAAGATTTTTACTTTTTTTAGATAAGTGATATTATATAGCCTCCAGTCTTGCCATGTGCTGTCTGAGGCTTTGTGTTATTATTTGTGCATTTAATGTTGCTTTTGCGAAAAGTGGCATTGATATCTCCTAATGCACCGAAACAGCTGTGCAATTGAGAGCTCATTACAGCTGCAGATGTGAGACTGCTATCAGAAAACATTTCCCATTTACAATGATTACATGGGACAATGATTTTTTTGATTTTTTTTTTAAAACACCCACATTCCTGTAGTAATGGAAGTAATTTTCTGAAATGGTGGTCTTTATATACCTTATGGTTGTGTATTGATTTATGATTTATTCATTTTAATGTATTTGTCGCAGGGTACAATTTGTTTTTAAAATTGTGATTAGCAGTTTTTTTACTGGATGGGGAATGAAAAAGCAACTACTGGAATTTGATTAGCACTTATACAACAAAATGAGTAAAAATATTGCATCGCAATCACAAGATTTTGCATCGCTGCGAACCCGGTCATTTTGCAGCCTGCCTGTCCTGTGAGTGTGTGTTATTTACATGTTATGTGGGAGTCAGTGGGTGTCTCTGGGAGTTGTAGTACAGAGAAAGCACTCGATGTTCAATGTGTGTTATTTACATGTTATGTGGGAGTCAGTGGGTGTCTGTGGAAGTCTGTGGGTGTCTGTGGGAGTCTGTGGGAGTCAGTGGGAGTCAGTGGATGTCTGTGGGTGTCTGTGGGAGTCTGTGGGAGTCAGTGGGTGTCTGTGGGAGTCAGTGGGAGTCTGTGGGAGTCTGTGGGAGTCAGTGGGTGTCTGTGGGAGTCTGTGGGAGTCAGTGGGTGTCTGTGGGAGTTGTACTACAGAGAAAGCTACGTTCAGTTATAAACGTACAAGTTGTCAGTGTTACGGCTGTAAGCGTGGTTTACTGTGTTAGCATACTGATAATGAAATCAGGCACACAGCGCATAAAACATTAATGTACAACTTGATGTTTAACCTTTTACACGCGCCAATCTCGTCATCTTTATACGTCTGTCGGAACTTGTAATATTTCATTTCTTACAATTCGGCTCTAGGTTAACCCCTTTTCTTGTGAACGTGTGATATCTTCAGTCCTAGATTAACCCCTTCTATTGTGAACTTGTAATATTTAATTTCTTACAATCCGGCTCCAGGTTAGCCCCTTTTCTTGTGAACTTGTAACATCTTCAGTCCCAGATTAACCCCTTCTCTTGTGAACTTGTAATATTTAATTTCTTACAATCCGGTTCCAGGTTAACCCCTTTTCTTGTGAACTTGTAACATCTTCAGTCCCAGATTAACCCCTTCTCTTGTGAACTTGTAATATTTCATATCTTACATTCCCGCTACAGATTAACCCCTTCCCTTGTGAATTTGTAATATCTTCAGTCCTAGATTAACCCTTTCTCTTGTGAACTTGTAATAGTTTTATATCTCCAGTCCCAGATTAACCCCTTCTCTTGTGAACTTGTAATATTTCATATCTTACATTCCAGCTACAGATTAACCCCTTCCCTTGTGAACTTGTAATATTTTATATCTCCAGTCCTAGATTAACCCCTTCTCTTGTAAACTCAAGATCCTGCAAC
>JAUTCZ010138080.1:0-13734 GCA_032273805.1 Melanodrymia brightae
GTTCACCCAAAACAGATGTCTTTGGTGCATTCTAGTCGCGTGTATGGTATACAATACATTAGTGTGTGGTAATGTATTATTTATATTAAAAAGTGGGGTGGGGGCATTTGCTTGTTGGTCCCCACACTCCAAAAAGTGGGGGGGGGGGGTGGACATGTCCGCCGTCCCCCACCAAGTGACGCCCAAGCCCGCTTCAAAAGAAAATGTATGTATGTATGTATTAACTTAGCAAAATGCGTATCTGCTGCATAAGACAGAGTTGAAGGAATATTATGACAAATCAGTGAAGATACCACGTGTTCGCAAAAGGTGTCCCAACAGTTCTGAAAGCATAACTATTTGGTTTTGTCTGGTATTTTCATCGAAAGGGTAAACACATACCAAACGGGTTAAACTAAGGTATTACATCAATAATCATCATCATCATAGTTCATTAAACCATTGGATACCTTGATGTAACCTTCCAGTGCGATATGATAATGTACATACGTCATATCTGTGGTTATAATAGTAACTGTTATGTTTTCAATTAGAGACATGTTCTGACGGTCCTCAATTATCGAACGTAGTTGTATCAAATAATACATTAATGAACATTCGTGTTAGACACGAGAGAGCGTATATCATTTAATAGTATTTATAGCCGTTGTGTTTCTGGTCATACCAATAGTTATAGTAGTTTAAAATGGGCTTTTTCCTAAAATAATTTGTATCGTGACAAAGTATTGTAGACAAAAATCAAAGGATCATATGAAGGTACTACAAATACATTGGCTAGACATAATTATATTAATACTCTAAGTAGGAAGTAGGTAAATTGTAATTTTAATAATTAAAAAGGGCTCTATTAACCACAAGTATGTTACATTATCAGTAGGTGCTGACATGCCGTGGCGTCACTGTTAAACTCGGCAATATTCCTTTAACAACTGCATTGACATCAACCTTGATTAAATTGAAGGTTAAAAATGTCCTTGCTGACATAAAGAGAGGAAATTGATGCCATTAATAATCATGACAGAATTTGTATCAGTGCTAATTGCAGTATTGTTAATGGGGGAGACAATGAGAAAAAGTACTACTTGTATCTCAATCAAAGAGGCATCAGTACTCAGTAGCGTTTTACGGTGTGTACAAAGAACATCATTACGAATCTAGCTCGCATGTCCATCCTTAGTCCGAGAAAACTTTGACAAGTGTCTTGATGGACATTTTGTTTGCTGGACGACCCTCTTCGTCCAGCCAACACAATATTCATCTAGACCCATCGTATATCAAGTATCCGTCATCATCTCTGTTGGCGAAGATTTCACTTGCATTGACAAAATCCATACACAACGAATATAAAAACTTTATCACTCTTTTCTCACTTGGAATTATGAACTTGAGTCGGTATTTATACAGACAATTATGACAATCGTGTCGCAAATTACGATATTCGCAAAGAGATTAATATTAGGATATTATTTTACACTGTGATGTGAGTCTGGTTTTAGAATCTTTCCTAACATCAGAAAAGTATACCTTCCACAAAAGAAGTTATAAGCTACATGTGAAGTCGGTATGTGATAACGGTATTTTTAATTGCTTCTTTTATCGAAGAATTCATACAGAATGGACAAAAGGCACATCAGTTACATTCCATAACAATCCAATGAAGATAAATTTTACCTATTAAGATATATAATTATTACGCTTGCAATTTAAAGTCTACCTACTCGTAAGAATGGATTTGTTTCTATTAGCATAAATGTATTACCGTCTGCACCCAATCCTGGTTCCTCAA
Organism: Melanodrymia brightae; assembly: GCA_032273805.1. Lineage (NCBI taxonomy): Eukaryota > Metazoa > Mollusca > Gastropoda > Neomphalida > Peltospiridae > Melanodrymia > Melanodrymia brightae. The sequence continues at coordinate 1,787 of JAUTCZ010138080.1, forward strand.
AGTATGGCCACCAATCAGGTCTCAGAATGATCGATTGTGTCACGTGATGTAACGTCATCATTAACATCATTATGGCAATGTGGCTTAATGCCATTCCACACTATTCGTTTTGGGTTTTTTAAATACGTCTGTAAAAATAAAGAAAAACAAAATCAAATATGATTAGCGCTCATCGTCTACAGGGTGTAAAACGCACGGCTATTTCGACAAATCATTTCAGAAGAATCTAAACGACAATACGATTAGAATACCCAAATGCGTATCTCTGCACAAGGTAGTCGAAGGGATATTATAACAAAATCGATATGTCTTATACTCATGAATCTCAACCAAAGCAGTGACGATTAATTGGTTGGTTTTTTTTTTGTATTGTTTTGTCTGTTTCTGCTTCGGTTTTGTTTTAACGTAGGTCAGATATATATATATATATATATAACAATTTACATTTGTTTTTGTCGTCAATCTGGTGTTTACGCCAGAAACTAGACAAATACATTATGCCCTTTACCCTCGCCACCCACCACCATCCCCGCCCCTCACCTAACGCTACGCAAAGGAGAGATAGGATAATGCCAGACAATGTATGGTTGTTGGTGTGTCTCTCACAATTGGATAAGTTGCGGGATTTCTGTAAAGCTATTATCTACGATTGAAAACCAATTAACGTTCACATTTTCTTCCTGCCGCATTATTCATTGTTCTCCCATGCCATTGCTGAATGGCATGCGAGTAAATACGCTCTGTTCTGTTCTGTTGTATCTCCCCATAGGTACAGCTTCGACATTGGCTCTCGACTTTTGATGGCGGACCGTGCTCATCATGCTCATGGGAAGGGGTGCCTGAACCAAAAGTGGACAGAGGCATCCTCAACAAAACCTTGACTGACTGACTTACGGTTCTGTATATCAAGATGTCCTCGTGCACACGTTGTAGGTTCTGTGTGGATACATTTTATATGTCTTGTTATCTTTTATTTTTGTATTTATTATAATTACAAAAATATTTATATATAAAACATAAAATTATGTACTGATACTAAATGTCGCATTTGGATATGCGCCTCATGATTTGAATAAGAATTTAAAAAACCCAGCAAGAGTGAACCAGTAAACCAGCCAGCACCGCCATTTAATTATAATTCCAGTCTGTACATTCTCATTTGTTATAAATACTTGGATTAAAAAAACAACAACGTTTTAACGTGTTTGAGTGAAAATAAAGTTGATATATTTACTCAAGTGAGATGTAACTGTTATTTCACTGACTTAAAGTCATAAAGCCTAGTTTTAAGATGCTATTTATAACAAATTTCTGGGTAATAGTGTGTTGTTTGGTTTTTTAAAAATTATAATTAGCATTTATTTACGTCTTATTGCTTTCAATAATAATATAGTATGGTAGCTGAAATGTGCAATCTCGTTATCTCGTGGCGAAATTACGAGATTACGAGATGGCACCAATCAGCCACTGTAATATATCCAATGTGTTTATAGTACACTTAATATGGTCCATTGACTGTTGTCTGGCACATGACAAATGATTTTAGGCAAAGTATACATTAAGCTACTATGACAATGTGGATGACAGGAAAAACACTGGGTATACATATATTGATATTGTAAGCACTAAGATGCTAGAAATAAGTTACTAATAGCATTAGCTTCACCAGCACGGTGGCATAACATCTTAAAGTCACAATGCCTAGTTTCCTTCACTGGTCTGACTTCACCGCAACCTCGTTTAATTGCTTAACACTGAGATTTCATTAAAACGCCTTTCTTTACACAATAGTTCGGGTGACATTAATATGTCCCACCCAACATTGAGAATTGGAGTGGGGGTTGGGCACGCATGTCTTTTGACCCATCCCCCCCCCCCCCCACCCCCAACTTTTGAAAACAAAACATAATTATTTGTTGCTATTTTACGCAAGTATATCAATAGTCGTAACTAATCAATTACAAAATGTCTAATTGTTTATTCAAATGCCATTAAACTGCGTTTAGGTAATATAAATTTCAACTTCAGTTTCTGTTAACTAAGAAAAAAGGTTTTTTGAAAAATAACTTCTAAAATAGTGTGGGGGAGGGGGGGGGGGGTGGGAATCATAATTTACAAATGGCTAATTTTAAACTTAAATGCCAGGAAATAGAGTTTGAGGCCAATTATGAGATTGAAAAGTTAATGGAAAATACTATCTTTACAATACCTTCACCTCATAGTTTAACAAGAAAAGAACGTCTGTCAATATGACGCAGTCCTGCTGCCTCGACTGCCGTTCCCGGTCAGAAGTTAGTGTTAGTATGAGAGAGGAAACTCACAGAGCTAATTTAGGTATTTGGCGCCAAATACCGTGAATGATTCATCTTAAATACAAATACCGTGAATGATTCACCTTAAATACAAATACCGTGAATGATTCACCTTAAATACAAATACTGTGAATGATTCACCATAAATACAAATACCGTGAATGATTCACCATAAATACAAATGACGTGAATGATTCACCATAAATACAAATGACGTGAATGATTCACCTTAAATACAAATACCGTGAATGATTCACCATAAATACAAATGACGTGAAAGACGTTTACCTGATCCTGTGGAAACGGCCTCTCTGTACCCGTCGCCGAGAACGTATAGTACTGCTGCCATTAAACACATTCATCTCATTCTGTTATTGAGTACTTAATGTATATTCTCCACCAACGACATCACCAAAATACTATTGAAACTTCTTTTCATTTCATTTATTATGCCGATATTAAAACAAGCCATGTATATTGCTTATATATGGGTGAGATTACAAAATAACGTGATGGATGTGTATCTGAATCTATATCAATTTATAATGATCATAATGTGAACTAGAAGACATTTCGTTTGACAGAAAACTGCACATTAACGACTCATATTAATGTCATCCGAACTATTGCATTTTGGAGTAAAGTTAATCTAAAAAGTACATGAGCATTTAAACTCTGAACTTTGGAAGGAAAGCAATTACGAAAGATATAAAAAAAAGTAATACTGACTAATTATAACTACAGTTAGAATAGGACACGTTGTGTTGGTATTAGTAAGGCACAGTGACGTGTGACGTGACAGTTATTTGTCGTGGGAGCACTTTAAGCCACCAGTCTAAAAACCTGATTGATGCGTAATCATTCACGCTTTCCATCATATAATTTTACAATACTTTGACACCCACTATCCCATGTCTTTTATGTGTGGGGTGTCGTTAAACATTAATTAATTAATTTATTAATTAATTCATTCATTCATTCATTCATTCATTCATTCATTCATTCATTCATTCATTCATTCATTCATAGGCAAAATGTAGCGAACTTTACTGGGGATGCATGGACCGTTGATGGATTATGTCCTTCACACAGACGCCGATCTCATAAACTTGTGTACATGTATATGTTTTACAAATCATAATAGGCCTACTATACTGGCAGATGAGCAATAGAAAAACGTTAAGGAAAATAAATAATTATCTAGGAATCACGTTTACTTCCGAACTACACCGACTAAACTACCGACTAAAGTTATCAAGGCAATGTACTTTGTACTTGCAAAATGCAATCAATCAACTGTAAACTCAAAATATTCGACTCTATGATCCTTCCAGTTTTATTAAATGGGCGCGAAATGTGGGGATACGAGAAACATAATATCATTAACTCTGTCCAAATGAGCTTTTTCACACATATTTTACCTGTCAAAAAATCAAAACCACTATTTTATGTTACTAGTCTATAGGGAGTTAGGGAGAATGCCAATCAAGTTAATTATTCACAAACGAATGGTAGGCCTATGTTACTGGGCACGAATTGTATCGGGGAAACAATCAAAACTATCTTTCATATTACAGGTATGTATATAGAACGATGTTAGTAGATCATCTTAATAATAGATGTAATAGTAAATATAAGTGGATCATGGTAGAAGTTGGCGAAAGTATACACACATTGCTATGATGAATGTAATTACACATTCAATGATAAAAGTATAACTTAAACAGATAGCCATTGCGAACAGATGATATTCAATACCAATCCATGACATGGAGAAGACAGATGATATTCAATACCAAACAATGACATGGAAATGACAGTTGATATTCAATACCAATCGATGACATGGAGAAGACAATTGATATTCAATATCAATCGATGACATGGAGAAGACAGATGATATTCAATACCAATCAATTAAAAATCTTGTTTGTACATATTTGTAATTAGGCTACAAATGTAGAGAGAGGCCTTAATATAGGCCTTTGCCTGTTGCCGCTATGTATATATTTGACGATAATAACTATTGTTTAAACTAAGTTGATATTGATGTTGAAGATACATCAGTAAGACAAACTAATTTATTTTCATGTATACATTGTACATCATTATTATAATTATAATAATAATGAATATCACATTCAGTTGTTTGTTTATCTTCGTGCTCAAAGTCCAGTCTCTCGTGTTATGTGGCAGACTGTTGGTTTCATCACACTTGTGGTGTTGTTGACCAGGCGATACCTCTCTCACTACACGGTGTTCTGAAATACCATCCATCTTCCGTTCTGCTTTCCTTTCAGTCTAGTTCAAACCAAGGACGTGTATGATCTCTGTAATTAAAAATATCCATGAAAAATACCATCATTTCGTGATTGCATATAATAGAAACAACACCAATGCATTATGTATTTACATGTACTAGTATATATTTTGCTAACATAATAAAGTATTTCATTTTATTAATTTATAGTGTTAAATTGTGTAAATGAAATACATAGATTAGATTCATGACTAAACAGTGTAAACGCGTGGTATATTAAAAGCTTATATCTACATTATGTATGATGAATGATACATTAAAGAATATTAGCTTGTCTGGTGGTAGAACATTTCTCTTGGGATACTGATTGATAATATGCCGAACTCAAATTCTTATAATATGAATTGCACTCTATATTCATTGATATTATAAGAGTGAGGTTTCCTCTTACAAAGCCCCACCCTCGCTACATCCCCTTTCCTCTAGATGCACCGACCTTTATCATCTACAGTGTGATTAAAATGTTGCAAATAATATACAATTTTAAACTAGGATACGTTGTTGGAAACGCAATGAAGAATTAGAAGGAAAGAGTTCATGTTTAAAAACCGGTTCCTGGTTACACACATGTATTTTTTTGTGTGAGTTTACATTTACAAATTAAATTTTTCCTGTTAATTATGCAACTATTTTTTTCTGCGATTGATTTATTTGCAATTGTATATCACAAATACATATTAAAATAGCGAAATATAGCAATTACAACTTTAATCCTATTTGGCAATATACCATACACCGCTGTTTATTCATGTGCAATATTGGTCAACAAATGTAACATTTATCCAACCATAGGTCAAATCTGGAATTATAGATGACTTGCACTGACTTAAAGCCAGTTTTATATTTTCCTCAATGCTGTGGTTTAAAAAAAAAAGTTCATCAGCCTCATTTCCGAGACATGTCACAAAGCCATCGGTAGTGTTTCAATTTCAAAATAATTATTAGATACTGAATAAAACATCAAACACTTACCTGCAGTAATATAGTCTCAAACTTTTCCTCTTTTCGATGGTCCCAATATCCGGTGTGCGTTATTACACAGTGAAATTGAGTTTTTGTTTATATTTCGTAAAAACAATGCGTGCACAGCCAATCATCGAAACTCATTACTTCAAGAAAGACAAAGAAAAAAAATCTGGTACAGACTCTTAGCATTACGTGGCAGTTATATCGTGATAGTCGAAGACAAAGAACATCGCATTTTTCTAGAATTCCAACTAGTGGTCCACGACTGGAACATCCACACCAGTGGTGGTGGTGGTGGTGGTGGTGTGTGTGTGTGTGTGTGTGTGTGTGTGCGCGTGCGTGCGTGCGTGTATGTGTGCGCTCTCTCTCTCTCTCTCTCTCTCTCTCTTTCTCCTGTCAGTGGAAAAGTGCATATAAAAGATCCCTTGCTTCTATTTCAAAACGTGTAAGCACAAACTGTTAATTCTGCGTGGTAAAATGGACACATACAGTAAGTTAAAATATGGTCCCTTTACTGTTCATATTATAGTTTGTATTATACAGGCAGATATATAAACATAAAGTAAATATAAAATGTAAATTTACAGGGAATACTTTGTTACAAGATCAACTTGTTTTATGTTATAGCCAGAATTTAATAGTTTGTCATTGTGATCCAAATGTCATTCTTTGAATTGCTTGAACAAGAGAATTTAAAACAATCAACGACCATCCCAGATGGCATTCACGGATATTTAGAAGAATTTCTCCGTCCAGTGTTTGTTTGCGCTCTTGTTAGGAACTACTTCTCTGAATGTGGCAGTGTTTTGAATAATTATTATCTTCTACCATTGGCTTGTCTGGTTCGTGTTGGCGAGATTTACAATAAGCTTTATATCAATGATTGCTTACTTCGAAATCCATTTAAAATAGCACTTTGGCGAAACAGACAATATGGTATCTGCACTCAGCGGGTATTTAATATAATACTCATTTTGTGCTACATTTAGATTGCTCAATTTACATACTAGTATGTGAAGTTCGTTAATTAATGTGTAGTGTGTAATGACATGTGACCGATATTCAACTCGATCAACGTTAGTGCATTGTTAGATCGTCTGCCAGTGATTCGCAACGGGTACATCAACGGCTGTGATATGTGCCATCCTGCCTATAGGAAAGTACGTACAAATCATCCATTACTGCTAATTCCTGGTGTGTGTGGAAGTGCCCATAAAAGAACCATAGCTGTTATTCGCTAAGAGTAGCCTGGCGGCAGCGGGTGTCCTTTATAACCAAGTGTCGATATAACCGTGCGTTTGACATTCAATAACCGCTGTGTTCCAGTGGTGTCGTTAAACAAACCAACTGTATCTGTATCTAGTTGGATGTAAGCACGTTAATAAGTTATAACAATAACAATAACATATCTGTCTATGCGGCGGAGACTATGTATCAATATATACATGCGTTCGACATCCGTTAATTATTACCTACATGTAACAAATCGTCTATTTTTCAGTCCTGTTTTGTCGCTAAACAATTTTTTAATATCTTTATATACTGAATTTCCATTCAATGTTTGAAAGGTCATCTCGGCATACCACATTTCAAAGTTGTTCAGCGGAAAATATCCAATTTCACGTTGATAAGGTAGACAATCAATTTATGCTCCCTGTTGTATTTGTGTGTTGTATATTGATAATTGCTTTATTGACCCAAATATGTTAAATTATTGCATGACGATGATAATACTGAAACCGATCTACCAATTACATGATTTACTACACACTGTGAATAAAACCAGTAAGCGAAATCAGTTCTCCATTGTACTGAAACCAGTGAATACATTCACTCCGATACAAAGGGTGTCACTCTAGGGATGCTGCAATCCTGTTAGTCAGCCAACGCAGTAAAGTTCTGGGCCCGGTTATTCGAATCCGGGGTTAGTACTATTGTACGGGCTGTCATCAACCCAGTACTATTGTACGGGCTGTCATCAACCCAGTACTATTGTACGGGCTGTCACCAACCCAGTACTATTGTACCTTCTGTCATTAACCCAGTAATATTGTACCGGCTGTCATGAACCGAGTACTATTGTACGGGCTGTCATGAACCCAATACTATTGTACAGGCTGTCATCAACCCATTACTATTGTACAGGCTGTCATCAACCCAGTACTATTGTACAGGCTGACATCAACCCAGTACTATTGTACAATCTGTCATCAACCCAGTACTATTGTAGGGGCTGTCATGAACCCAGTACTATTGTACAGGCTGTCGTCAACCCAGTAATAATGTACATGCTGTCATTCACCCAGTACTATTGTACAGGCTATCATTAGCACAGTACTATTGTACGGGCTGTCATGGACCCAGTACTATTGTACGGGCTGTCATCAACCCAGTAATATTGTACAGGCTATCATCAACCCAGTACTATTGTACAGGCTGTCATCAACCCAGTACTATTGTACAGACTGACATCAACCCAGTACTATTGTAAGGCTATCATCAACCCAGTACTATTGTACAGGCTGCCATGAACCCAGTACCATTGTACGGACTGTCATGAACCCAGTATTATTGTACGGGCTGTCATTAACCCAGTACTATTGTACGGGCTGTCATTAACCCAGTACTATTGTACGGGCTGTCATTAACCCAGTATTATTGTACGGGCTGTCATCAACCCAGTACTATTGTACCGGCTGTCATCAACCCAGTACTATTGTACAGGCTGTCATGAACCCAGTACTATTGTACAGGCTGTCATGACCCAGTACTATTGTACGGGCTGTCATCAACCCAGTACTATTGTACGGGCTGTCATTAACCCAGTACTATTGTACGGGCTGTCACCAACCCAGTACTATTGTACGGGCTGTCATCAACCCAGTACTATTGTACCGGCAGTCAACAACCCAGTACTATTGTACCGGCTGTCATCAACCCTTGAGATTACACGAAGTACATTCATTTTGGTGTACACCAAGTATAACGAGTACACAGCTAATAAATTGAGTATACACTAAATGCATTCGATATAATTGTGTGTTGTGTATACATTGAGTATACACTTAGTAACGTGAGTATACGCCAATGATATTGTTTATATATAAAGTACATAGGGTATAATACACTAAATATACTGAGTATGCACTGAGTGTACTGTTTGTAGACTAAGTAAGTCGAGTACACACTTAGTACATTACACATACATTGAGTATACAATAAGCCAATTGTGTATACACTAAGTACAATGAGTCTACAACGAGCAATTTGGGTATACATTAAATAGGTTATTCCTACCATAATCACAAAGAAAATACACTATGTACATTACATATACAATAAGCGTACACTTCATATATTGAGTATTCACTAAGTAGATTGAATATAAAATTAGTACAGTACACATACATGTAATGACTATACACAGAGTACATAAAGCATACACTAATTATATCAAGTGTACGCTACGTAAAATGCGTATACATTTAAGTATATTGAGTATAGTTAATTTTGATAATTAGAGAAATGTCCGTACTAAAGATAATTTCAAGAGCTTTTAAACGAGAAGGATTCTATTTTAGATTGAGATTCTGTAAATACCTTACTAGACTATTCCTAAGAGAACCTATCCAGATTACTTCCGATTTGTAGTGGTCAAGTTTTAATCCTAATAAATCGTCAAAAGTATTTAACATGTATATTTCCTCGAATGATGTTATACTGCAATCTAATATCAAAACGGTATCGACAACGTATTTGGAAATAAGATACTCCTTATATGATATATAGAAATGCCCTTAATTAATTAATTTTTACAGATAAGCCCTACCAGAATTTCTACACAGAGGAGATATATGTAAGGAGATAATGGATCTCCTTGCCTGCAGCCGCGATGTATATCAAATGGCAAAGAAGTGTTCCCATTAACTATAATACGATGTTCAATATGTTTGGTAAAAATACGTGTCCATCTTTTAATGTGTTCCCCAAATTCCATGACTATATCTAATTGACAAAAACCAGTTTGATTTTCTGATAATAATAAATGTGGATTATCCCTTTAGTCTTTCAGAAATTAACGCATATGTTATATGCTAAGAGTTTATAAACAACATTTTAGTAGTGAAATTGTCGCCAGTTTGTGAGAAAACTCTTTCGTCCATTACCTTTTTGTTTACAGCCATCTTATTATCCCAAGTTTCTGTGTTATAGGTAATTCACCATTTATAAGATCATAATTCATAGACCTAAGAACAAAATAACCCATATCATTCCAAAAATTGTTATATTTAAAGAATTCAACGGTAAAATCGTCAGATCCTAGACTTGTATTATTTTTAGTACGTTTTAACGCATTTGATAAATCTTAGTATACGGTAGTATATTTAAATTGTTACGTGAAAGTAACGCATCAAGGTCTGTATCCAGTATTTTCTTTTCTTTAGAAGAATAGAGGTTTTTATTTCATAAACAAATGTTTTAATTGTCTCTTTCATAATTTCATTTTTATCTGTAATTAAGTATGGAACCGTACTTTCTCTCAATTTCAGTCATGGATTTTCTAATAAGGTTCATATTTTCTAACTTTCAAAAGTAACTCTTTTTTTCGCCATCCTCGATCCATTTTGTTATTGGTGTTATTTTATTTTTGCGTAAACATTTTTATTCTCTTTGAATATATAACATCAAAATCTAAAATATCGCTATTATCTCATTTCTCTATTCCTTCAATCAGCCGTCATTAGTGTTTAATTTCCTTATTCAAATAAGATGTAAAGTTGAAAGGTGTACAAGACGGAGTTCAGTGGATATTGTGTCATTGTCGTCACTTTGTCCTTGTAATGTCTTTATTGAATTACAATGATAACCTATTGCTTAGTAATTCGTAAACGTTTGAAAATTAAAATTTGTATTATTAGAGAAGTACAATGTATGTCAGTATTTCACACGTAAAACCAAATAGTGTTGATGAGCAAAAGCTAACTTTTTATAAACATTTAAAAATAAGCACAAAGACAAAGGCACCCATTTGTGTTAAGGCTATCTCGACGAGTTTCAGCTGAAATGAGTACTTTGTGAGGTTAGGTGATTGGGACTGGTGATTTAAAACGAGAAAAAAAAAGCAATATGCAAAAAAAAAAAATTGCCATACCTGTTTCCTTTGGCGTTAATGACTTCTCCGTGTATTTCACCTGAGCGTCCAAAAGGAAAAATCCAATGTTTTCGTTCGTATTTATCAGTGATGTCGTCTGCCGTGGTTACTCGCATTACTCGTGTCACGTTCTAGCTCGTCATAACGCCACCTTCCATCTTTGCCACATATTGCAAGCAGTTCTTGTATTACAGGAGCATTTCATATAGCAGAAAGCATTATAATACAATCATATTCCCAATGGTGAACAAGTATTAGAACTTGATGTGCTATTTACGTCGAAACAACAATAGGCTACGTATCACATCATTGTTCCGTAAGCAGCTGAATCAAGTTTAAATTTGCTCAAACCTTAAAGCCTAATGTTGATGAAATCTTTTGGGAGTTGGGATTTTCAGACTGACGGAGGCGGGTCGCTTTTAGACGGGAAATGTTCAGAGAGAGAGAGCGAGCTAAAAACCGAGTGTCATATTATTTATCTTTGCCATCAATTAATATGACAAGAGCATTACTGTCTGGCATATAAAAGACTATTAATCGCATATTTGTCTAAATTTCCCTTGTTGTAATACTAGTAGAACCAGTAATGTGCTTAGACATTTAATGTGCTGACCTAGCCTGGGGCAGATCTAGAGGGAGGTTCAAAGGATCAGGACACCACACCCTCGAATTTGAAAAGAGGCCAAGATACGTGGGCTTAATATCATCCAATCCTGGCATCCAAAATGCCAAAGAATACATTAGAGCATCTACGTTTCAATGTTAAATGCCGGTGTAAAGTCTGAAAGTAGGCCACCTCCAATTCAAAGTTTACCGGGTATAATTTGGGAGCTCTCAGACTATAACCACGCCACCCATTCACTGTTACCAGTCTTTGCTCTTCTGTTTATCTATAAACAAATTATATAGTTACACTATAGTCTATTTCGTTTCAGTAGTAGGGTATGCCTATATCTCTACTGATAAAACATTCTGGCTATTGTCCCTGTTGAAAGAAAACAGTTAGCCACGTGTTCATTGCATGTACATGTTCAAATAAGTAGAAAGAATACACGCAACACGCATCCTATAGAGATCTATTTTTCAATATTACCTTGGGAAGAACACCATACATCCGGTAGAGTTACAGTCTCATAGTTGTAAGTGCTATATTTTGCTATTTTAATATGTATTTGTAATATACAACTGCAAATAAATC
>JAUTCZ010138191.1:0-13725 GCA_032273805.1 Melanodrymia brightae
CTTAAGTCGACATCGGTATTCAGAGCAAAGTTTGACGTTGTCGACTTAAGTCGACAGCGGTAGTCAGAAGGTTAATGTACAGTAGGCTTATGTTTTATCTCAGTGCTTTTTAGTGTACTGTTGTCTCTTCAAATAATACAAATAACTAAAGTTTCATTAAGTCTATTTTTTAACACAAGCAAAAAAATACTAGGTGTTTTCTTTATAATGATTGATGTAATAAAAACTACCGTGTATTTACCCTGTACATACATGTAAAAAATGCCCATATAACAGATGTAAGCAGAACTTATAAACTTAATTTGCTCTACAAAGGTACATTGTAGGTTTAATATTATTATTGTAGATTGATATCGACTTTGTCCTCTAACAGTATGCTATTAAGTTAAGTAATTTTGTCTGTATTATCCAAAACAATGCTAAAATACCTACATGTACATGTGTGCATATCAAGTCGATAATGTACTAGATGTAGTTTTGGATATAATTGATACGTTTTCCAAAGACTCCAGGTGTACATGGCTACATGTACTGCTATTAGCATTAATTCATATACATGTACATGTAGCCCAGTAGTACATAAAATATGGTTAATAATTATTGACAAAAGATATATTTATTATAACAATTATTTAGAATCTGTCTATTTATTATTATTACCATAATATTTATATTGTAGACGTTGGTTCTCTATATTGTAGTTATTTCATATTACATGTGTATAACCTTATTCCTCCATGTTGTAAAATGTTTCTTCCATGTTGTAAAATGTTTCTTCCATGTTGTAAAATTGTTCTTCCATGCAATATACTCCATTATTACGATAATGCATTCATTTTGTAAAATGTTGGTAATTCTGTAAATGTATGTAAGCAAACACATTGTCACAATGTGTAGATTTGAGAAGAAAGAAAAGAAAACCAACAATTAAGTAAGAAAATATACATGTATCTAGTGTTAAATGTGCATGCACATTGCATAAGAAAATATTTGTGAGAGTTCAATCTGTTTGCATTCTACAGAAAGATTGTCTCATGGTAAACGCAATGCTTGAGAGTTGACAGTTACATGTGTGAGTTTCAACCACATCAACTGTGATCAAGTATTTAATCTGTTTTGCAATACTTCAAATTTTGTGTTTTATCAGTTGCATGCTGTTTGTGCGTAATGTGTATTAAATGGACAAATGCTTTTTTAAATTGTGTATATCAATGAGACAGGTGTTTTACAAAAGTGTGCAATGAGTAAATGGATGTTACACATGCATTTTGAGGACTTGGACTTGTCACAATTCAATATACATTTATGATAATGCAATAATATCCCATGATATGTTGGAAGCTGTAGTAAATGTTGATTTATTTTGTATATCTAAATGATATTATGTTATGTAGTACACACTGTTTAAATATACATGTGTTATATATTTTAATTGTTTTTCATCTAATTGTTATAAACACATGTATCTTTTAGAAAAACTTCGTATACATTTATGATAACTATTTTGACTAAATCTTAAGATTTTGTTTAACTCTCCAAACATCTTGAAGATCTGATTACACTCAAAGGGCCTACAACAGTTGATACAAGTCTATAAAATTATGACACATTGTTTATAATGCAATCATTGCCTGCAGATTTGCCTCCAATGTTTGGAAATGTAGCACAGCAGGTCGTCACAACCATATGCAGTACAGATACAAGTCAAGTACAATTTGTCTGTGACAGTTACAATGTATGTGAGTGGGGCGTACATGTAGCTCAACGCAAGAGTGTCTGCCTGAGGTTCGATAGGTAGAGGGATCGATCCTCCTCAGTGGACCCATTGGGTTATTTCCCATTTCAACCAGTGATCCATGACTGGTCTATCAAAGTCTGTGGTGTGTGCTATCCCATCTGTGGGAAAGCATACATAAAAGAACCCTTGCTGTCATTCGAAGGGGAGTAGCCTAAGTGGCAGCAATGGGTTGCCTCTGTGATTAAGTGTCAATATACTGGGTAACCGTGCATTTGACATCGAATATTTATAACCGCTGATTACTAATCAATGTTTTGTAGCAGTATTCTTAAACATACAAACTTTATCTTTTAAATCCATATGTTTAATATAATTTAATTTGCAATGTATCCTTACATGTACATGTATATATGTAAGTGTTCCTATAATTTGATCATGGGGTGATTGACTGTTCGAAACACTGTATGATTTAGGCTATATCTAACCACAATGTAGGCCACATGCCCAATGTGTCATACCTGGGATTAAGAATAGTGTTTTGAAATCTCAACTCATTTTAACACAGGATTGCAGATGTTAGGTCTGGTTTTACAATCTGAAATATCTGTTTTATGGTCTCCGTTGTGTGTCGCCAGTCAAACTCAATTTTCAGACAGTAAAACCAAAACTAACATCCGCAATTTGTCAAATACAACACAGTTATTCCCAAAATTTATTAGTTATTATTTGACAATAATGTCAATAAGCTACATGTATTGTTAACTGTATATCGGTCTAAAGTCCTTACCTTAATTTCATGATGGACAGATAATCTGTAATTTCTCTTATTCGTAAATTATAATCTATGTATTCCCAATATGCACATACATGTATAAGTCCATATTAATAGAAGATGTTATTGCATTATCATAAGTGTAGAGAACTGTACACATTATACATGTACATGTAGTTCATGTGCAAATCTGATGCTGTTCTCAAAATAGACTGTCTCTAAGTCAAAGATTACTGCATATTAGACAGAACCATGCTAATGTTTGACTTTGTTCTTGCAGGGTTTAATAGCAAGACGCCTAATACCTACAGGTTTCTAAACTGTTATATCTCAGCATGCTAGCTTTTTATTGTCAATTGTGCAAACATTCAGGCCAGAATGCTATGAAAATGGTTTAATCACTATTATTACGGTATATATAATTTCCTATACAATTTAAATATTTGGCAGAAGGAAGGGATTTTATTTAACTTTCTTTTTCCTTTTTTTTTTTGACACACTAACATCCAACTGTTAATTCCTTCTCAAATGTATTTTCCTTTGCTATTCTACATGTATTTATAACTACGTAGCATTAAATAACTGCAATATGCAGATTATCATAATCCATTAGAATTAACTTACAGAGTTACGCTTTAATAAGCTTGATTGTTGATATTTGTGTAATTCATCTACAATGTATCTCCCTTTATTTGCATACCGTAAATTTATTTTGTATTCTGTTTATTTGTTAATATTTAATTTTTTAAACTTTCAGCATAATTTTAAATTAAAAATTAACCATTGAATTTAAATGATAGGTTTACCCAAGTCAGGTATTATGCATCTAATGATGGATATCACAATATAATACATCAATTATCAAGTATTCATTTTCAATTAGTATGGTGGGTTAAAACAAATACAATTTAGTATGATTTGAAGTTACTTTCTACACCCAAAATTATGTATGGAGTTACATGCACATAACTTAACTTGGAAGTAGTTTTGGTATAAAGTAACTGGTTAAAGTGATTGGTAGTGGAATTAAGTCTTCCCTATTTTTACCATTTGAGTATACTGGCCTGAATGAATATTTTATGAAATAATTTGCATTACTTTTCAGTTGATATTTTATTGGCATTTCTTTCTCTCACACGCTTTTTTGGCAAATTACCATAATTTTCACTTTTATGTATAGATGAGATATCTGGATTAAGTAATAACAGGTCTGATGTGGGTTTATTGCTTTTACATGCCTTAGAAAGGATTTTTTCCATTTTATTAAATATTTTTATTCCCTCATACATGAACATGGTAGATTTAATGTTTTGTTCCATGTCAAACATTGTTACTTAATTTTCTATAAAAAATATTTACACTAAAATGGTCAATAAAATTATAACTGAAGCATTGACATCTTGTTCTAGTCCAATTACGTAATTAATAATAATGTAATAGGAAATGTTAATGCATTATCATAAGTGTAGTTCATGTTCAACTGTTTACCTTTACGTTTCAAAGGATGACATCACTGTTAGGCAATTTTACAAGACATACATGCATATAAATTTTGTGTACATTAGGCCACAATCATTATTTTATCTATTATATTGGATTTCTGAAGTATACATTGCAGTTATAACCTATTATTTACGACAAAAAAATAAATCACAAGTATCCCAAATTTTATGTTTTCTCAAATTTATTCTTTGTCATTTTTCTCGCTTACTTTATATAATTTTTTAAACAATTCTCTAGAATTTTTATGATTTAGGTTTTATTTTGTCTATTGCCAGATACTTAACTATGATGTCATTGACCATGACCCAGTTATCACCTGAACTATAGGTAACTTCCCTAAATGGGTGTGTATTTGGGTCTTCTTGTATGTACGGGTACATGTGTCTTACTGATAATATGGTTCTTAACAAAAACTTTGTCTTTCTGACTTCAGTTTTTATATTCTCCTGAAACTTTGACATGGTTAGGAGGGTGGAGAAAGTTACAAATTCTTTGTTTTATAAATGTTCTTCAATCTGTAATATAATTTTTTCCTTTTCGTTTAAACATATTGCATGGTGTCGAGTCTTGTCGACATAATTCTTACTTCATAATTTAATTTATTTCAATTCAACCAGGATAAAACACACAGAAATCAACCATGTTTTGAATACATAAATGACATATGTATTACAAAATATTTATATTTTGAAGCTCTGTAAAGTTATATGACAAGATACATGGTACGATATTCAACCGTAGTTGTTGAAAAGTTTGAAGGCTTTTTTCATATATTATTTGTTTTCTTCCAGAGTTTGCTTCACGCATGGTATAAATGTATCTCTGAAATGTTTAGGTTTAGTGCATCTTATAGACTGCTATCACATTTATCTGTGGTGCACAAGTAAAACAATTTAGATCTGTAAATATAAATGTTTGTGAATAAACTTTTGGCCACTAGCTATGCAAACACAAACTGCTTGAATCCCCAGCTCTGCATACATTTTGTTGAATTGTTTTAGCTTGTAGATATTAGAGAACTTCAATGTACATGTAGTTACTGCGACGTATATTTGTACATGTACATGTATGTTACAGAGAATACCACATGTGTGCCTGTTAGATACTACTAGTATTTATCTTATTACAGTACTTTATATAGTTGTTTCAAAATGTATGTAGTGAGCAAAAGAGAGAGAGGAATACTTTTTGAAAAAATGTTAGATAAATAGTATTTAATGACCACTGTAGTATTCTATTTTTTACGCAATTGTTCAGTTCAGGTCATTGAGCAAAAACAATATACAAACATCCAGTGGATGAACAAATACTGATACAATGTATTAAAAATAGAAAATGGGCTTATCTAACTCAACTTTGTACATGTAATAAGATGCACATTATGGCAATGGGATCTTTAAATAACTTTGGAAGAGCATCTGCTTGAGGTTCACTAGATCGAACGATTCATTCACCACAGTAGTTGTTTTACCCCATTCCAACCATATGTGGGGAAGTGCACCTAAAACATCCCTTGCTGCTAATCCAAAAGAGTAGCCGACATCTCAGCATCATGATTATTCTGAGACCTTGTGTGCAAATAACCTTGTATTTAATATACAATAGCTGATGATTGTAAAATCCAATTCAGGAAACTGGTATTTTAAAGATCCTCCGAAATTGGTGCCAAACATTTCTGCTCTGCTGCATCTACAAACTATGTCAGTGACCTTAGAACTATAAAAGTGTTTGAACTATTTGGTTGCATGTTTTGTAGTTATTCGTACATATAAAACAGGCAATTTTATGTACTATAATAACACTGACATTTCTGTTCTTTATCATTATATAATAAATGTATATGTGCAATTATGTAGATACATGTAAACAAGGACAGTATGGGTTTTTTTTTCTCCTGTTATACATGTATGTATGCAAATGAATCTGCATATAACTCGCTTCACTCCGTCATCACACTTTTCACACCAAAAGGGTGATTCTCTTTAAACTAAAACAGGTAATTTATAATGTGATTTGTGTGGATGTGTCTCACAAAGAGGGGTGATTAATCCATGGTTTTTATTTTCAAGACATTTTCTAATTTCAGTGTGGACATTCCCATCTCCTTTATTAACCTCTGTTGTGTAAACATAGTTGTATGTCAATGTGTTTTCTTTTGCAGAGCTGATGAACTGTAGCCCTGGGACCTGTAGTAGCCAGGTGATGACAACAAGTCTGATGGAGGACAAAATGCTGGAGGACAAACTATGACCGCTGACCTTTAACCTCGAACATTATAGGCAGGGATGTAGTATCCAGCCCAGCAACAATCAGCCATGTTGGCACTTCTCATTCCCTCTGTCTCTAATGTCCATAAATATGTTTTACTGCATCATAATTATATAGATAGATTGGAATTGTTTGCATCAAGCCAGGTGGAATTGTGGCAATATTGTTACATTGATATGTAAGCAGAAACAAATGTATGTAAAACATGAAAACTTACAATTTTTAAAAATATTATAGATGGTCAATTTTAATTAAAGTATGTTTTACATAGATGTTTTTTTGCTGCCGTACTGTGCATATCTGGATTTTATTGGGCAAAAAGTAGAACTGATTTAAAATTAGATAGAAATGTCTTTGGCCATTTCTCCAATTTACCGATATTATTTTATGATATTATTCTGCATGTTGTACATACACTTTAATTAAAACTGTGATATTTATATAAGCTGGTGGTGGATCCAGTCATATTTAATAATAGTCTCACACACGCAAATTGTAATGCATGGTATATAAGGAAACCAGATAGCCTAAATCATTGTATACATGTTTGAAATACAATTTGACCACTAACATTATAAGTTCTATTATTTGTTTTGTGGTTTAAATGCTTTTATAGACATATGCTTTAATACAGGAATATCGGTACACAGTATTCACCATTATATATATTTACTAGTCGGTACATGTAGTAGTATACTATTTGGTTCTCATGACGGAAAGTCTTGGTTATTCCAAGGTAAATGATAAATTACAGACATTATATGAAATCTTAATTAATATATAACAAGGAAATCAATCTGATTGTCTATCTAATGATGTACATGTATCATAATAGCATTTAACAAAAGCCCTAGGGGCTGTTTATGCAATTTGCAGCTGCCAAATTGTTGACTATGTTGTTTGCTAGGGTGTGTGATAGGATAATTGTTTATATGCAATATTTGTTACATATTTATTATTATTAATAATAATAAAGACATTGTACATTTTCATTTTGTATTTTTTGTAGCCACTTTGTAAAAAATACTACAAACACTTTTACTAGTTACTATTTAGGTATATGTACATGGAACAAATTGGGAAGGAAACATGTAAATTTACGTAATAAATATAGTTGAATGCCACCTTTTATTAATTAAGTACAAGTACATGTACTTTTTAATTATTAAAGTAATCAATTTGCTTATAAATATTATCTATTGCATAATGTTCACTCATACTTATACATTTTAATTGATAGCCAGTGTTCACAATCATATGCGTGCCTACGTGTTGAAATGATTTATTTGCAGCTGCTGTGATTGTATACATGTGTAGAAGGCATACATGTACGGTAATATTGTTTCTTTGAATGCTGAAAATGTCTGCTTGTATGTGTTCTTACACAGGTCTGTTGCTGGTACCAAATTTGCACCAGACTTGTACACAAAATGAAGTAACCACAAATAAATTATGTGAAGAATAAAGTGTTTTGATCTCATTTTGTTACAAATGTTTTGTTTAAAATTTTAGACTTTGAAACATCAGTCTGATGAAAACAGAAACTATATTAACGAATCCACAATTTACTAAAGGTTCTGGCACGTCCATCATGGTCCATCTGATGTCAGATGGCCTAGTTTTTATAAGGAACTGGAAAGAAATGTTTGTTAAATTAACAACGCCTAAGATTGAGTAGTGTTCTAGCAATTGTGTCAAAAATATATATATTATACCATGGTGTGAGGTTCTACTACATGTACATGTATGTGATATTAATATCATTCATCACAATGTGACAAACTGCTTTACAAAGGTTATGACCTCACACCACAATAATTCCTGCAGATTGTAACAAATTTTCATTAGACACGCCCAATTTTTATGGATGAAAATGCTGGAACCTTTTCGTGCCATTGCCAGCCAGGAGACCAGATTTGATATGTATTGAATATCCGTGGGACATTGGATCGATGGATGTGAAATAGAGATCCACCATTCCAGAATCTAGTTGGCTCAAGCATTTAGTGATTTACCTTGTTTAGTGTGCCAGTATGAGAAGGTATGCCGATGCCCTCATTTGCACTCGCGATGCATACACAAGGTACTGATGATAGCCAAAACTTATGTCTAAGTTGGTTTTTTTCACAGAGCTCGAGTCAAAATCGTAGACTTAAGTTTTTTCTCAGACCTTATTTCTGACTTAAGTCGCTTGATAAATACTGCCCCCGATCCTTCACTTTTGTTCAGTCAAAATAACGAGCCTTAAAAAGTGTACACATGGGCATCTAAAAAAAAAGGCTGCTTATAATTAAATTGCAATATACCTAGCCCAGGCATGGATCTAAGGGAAGACTAGTAGATCCAAATACCTCCCACCCCATCCCCTAAGAAAGATTCCTTTTTTTTATGTAACTCAGATTTTGTTAATGCAATGCCAAGTCACCTGCTGAGATAGCCAGAGCTAGAACATACCGGTGTTATTCTGTTCAAAAGAGCTCAATTGTCATTGATGTACATTCATTCATTCCTACCTGGCTGTCTAATAATATAAAAAGAGTTTACTACAAAGGACTGGTACACTATAATTAACATGTAACCCATGTGTGTCGACCTCTAGAGTCATATGAAGCTGAAAGAGTAAACAGCCTGAAGCCATCTAAGAAAAACCACACCTGTATGAACTGACCTTTGTCGTAAATGCTATAAATAATTATATCTAATGTGCAATATTGACATTTTCTAACTGTGCAAACCTGTTAGTAATGGCAACACAAGTTTCCTACCTACTTTATATGCTGTTAATGGTGTTAAGTCGACATGTTCTGGTATATATACATGTTTCAGTCAATATGAATAACTGATTTCTCAGGTTATACGACATTGTGTCAAGGTATGAAAAATGAGTTTACTAAGCAGTCATGAAAGGAGTAACTTAACACTGGTGGTTGCTTAATACAGATGATAATGTACTTCATTAGATGATTTGGGAGAATAGAAAGGTGGTCTCTTAAAATGGGTGACTGCTTAATACAAGTCCTAGTACTAAATGAGATTATTTAGAATACAAAGGTGGTCTTAAATTAAATGATTTGGGACAACAGAAAGATTTCTTCATAAATCTAATTGCAAATGAGCAATCAGCTTAGTAAAATGTTACTCAAGACTTCTCAGCTGATTGCACTCAAGTCAATTCTCATGTGCAGGCGAGATTTTCACCTCGAGGAAAATATTGCGTTTGATAATTTTTGCCTCGAGGAAACGATCCAATCATGTATGGGCAACTTAAGCTATTAGCAGTCACCAAGATAATCAACTGAAACAATAGAAACATGATTCAAGAGCCCAATGATGTTATATTGTGATGACATTTGATGGTCAGCACTTTAACTCATCATGTGCACTGAAATTGCTAGGAGCAATAACATTTTGCTCAGTCGATCGGTCAGGTCTAAAGCAAGTTTTCTCCGTACATGCATATATAGTCTGTAACAACGGTCCAGAATGTTTTAATACAAGGACTACAAGTTTAGCAAGTTACTTTTATGGTATATTTTTATGTGTGTTATACATTGAAACGTTTAAACCACATAAGCAAGTTGCAAGTCGTACTATAATTTAGGAAATTAACACAAATGTTGCTGCGAAAAATCATACTTTGTGACTCTGTGACCTACCTTCATATAAGAAATCTAGGTTTCCGGAGCACATCTCTTACACTAATTGATATGGGATTATCAAGCTTTGTATTATATGTGGGTACATGTTAGGAAGGCAGAGGTATCCGCAAAGCTGCTATTTTGAGTTACATCTAGTTTTATTTTCTGTCTTAAATTTTTATATGGATTGGTACATGTACTTTACTCGGGGTGCGGATGGAATGTTTCTTGAAGATTGCAGTAAAAATCAGTTTTTGCTGTGAAAAATGAAAAATATTGTTTTTGCACTGAACAAAGTAGGGGTTTTTGTTTCCTCAAATGTGGAGATGGGGGTGCAGCAATAAACCTACTCGGGATCACATGCATATGATTACGAGGTAATCAAGGACATACTAGTAAAGTTACGAAAACAATGTGACCACACTGAGTTATATAAAGCGTCATAAATGTATTGAATTGTAGTACTGATGTAATCTTTTTCATTTGTTTTGTCAAATGAAATTTAAATTAATTTGAATAACCCTGGAGCAGCAATTTAGATAAAAAAATCTAGTCAGACTGAGGCACCACGGCATGTCACTACCCATTGAGTAATCCACACGTACTATACATAATTATGAATAACTCTTCATAATTATGCACCAATTGTAAATGTACGGCAAGGCTATTTCATAATTTGATATATGTGTAGGGTATTAAGCTTGCAAAGTTCTTGACATCAAAATTATTGCCAAAATGGTGGAAAACGAATGCACCTTGAACATTGACTCAACAACACAACACAAATTTGATTGTCATATTTACAGTTTATTAATTTTCTTTTGTACAAAATTTTTTTCAAATGCAGATTCTCAGGACACAGATATCGCATCTTGGTCTGTTTTCAGCCCATACTGTAATAAAAACATAAAAAACATTTGATAATATGTCAAAATGTGAGTGAAATAAAATTTTAGCAGTCACTAGTGATGACAACCCATTAACCAGCTCAATGAACTAACAGCTTGCACTATTGTAACAAGTTCAGTCAACTAATAATACATGCCCACTTGTAACAAGCTCAGTGAAATAACAGCATTTTCACTTGTAACAAAGTCCAGTTGAACAACTCATCTACTGGCCACAAAACTCAATGAACTAACGGCATGACCACAAACTATGGAGACCAGGAATCCCTCTGTGTCACTGTGAGATTCATCCTGGCAGCAAAACTCTCCCTGTGATCATTACAAGAAGGAACGAAAAGAAGGAGAAGACCACCAGCTCAGTAAACAGCAGTTACAGATAACAAGGTCAATGAACTAATGACATGTCCACTTGTAACATGCTCAGTGAACAAACAAAACAAAAAAATTATCAGGATGTTGAAAGATACAAAAAGGATGTAATAAAATACAAACCCTCTCTCGAAATTCTGTCAAATTTCTCTTCATGGCGTATGCATCTTCACCATCAGCATAATATTTCGGTTCAATTTCATTAATACTGCAATAACAACAAAATTGGATTGAAAAACATTTGAAACATTCAAAGACATAGTGGGTGGAATTGGCATGAAGGATGGAGATTTTTATATAAACTCAATTAAAGAAAAAAAACATGAAAATAGATATTCCTAATTACTGCATTTTAAAATCTATTTATGCATACTTTTATCTTCTGATATTTTTTGTCAAATTTTCTGCTCAACAAGTCAGCTTTCACAAATAACATTTATATTAACCATTCATGGACAAAAGAAAGCTGACAATCAAACATTTTTATCTTAAGGGATGATGAAACATACTTTCTTAAGCTCTATAAAATGTCTACAATACGGAAAAGTATGACCAGAAGTACTGCTAAGAAAGTCTTTAAGTTGAAATTGCATAGCATGAATCCAATTGGTGATTGATATACATTACGGTTTGATGACATGCTAATGAATATGAAAAGGAAATATAATGGAAGAATTTTAAATTGCGCAAATTATTATGATTCTAACTCCTAGGTTATACTAGCATCTCTGCTGAAATGGATGTATATGTTTTGAAATTGAGTATGCACATTTCATACTTGTTTCACTTAAAATGACTAATTTTTACTGTGGCGATATTAAGAATGTACTGTGACAGACTTACGTAAATTTAAGTGTATGTGTGTATAGATGTAGAGCAGCTCTGTTGCTCTTTCTCACGTGTAGGGATACGTATTGCGCATTGAAGCATTCCACCATAGCTCGCGATGCCTGATCCATCAGCTTCTGTGCTAACCCAAGCCGTCTGTGTGATCGTTTCACTGCCTACAACAAACAAGATGGACTATAAACAAACAAGATGGATTATAAACAAACAAGATGGATTATTCAATGTGTTATTGTCTTGGATTAATCTCAGGGACTATCTAGTATCTAACTACTTATCTCATTGGAATGCTTTAAGTATTCTGTTTAGTTTTATACACAATGTAGCATCAATGTCGGCATAATTAACAAAAAACAAATACACTTATATATCAACCACAAAAATCAACAGTTCCATGTAACCACAGTGGATGGTCGACCACCTGAGATGTAACATGGCTATGGGGCAATTGGATATCTCCAAATAGGTGAAGTTTATATTGTAAAATTAACCAAAGATATGATGTGATTATGTGGCAATTGAATGTGCTATCCTCAAATACGTACAGTTTATGTCGTAAAATTAAAAATAACCAAACATGTAATAAAATCATGTGGTAACCAACAATGAATATTCTTCTATCACAGAGTACAAGGAATCTGAGTTGTAAAACTAACCAAAGATGTGATGTGTCCATGTGGTACAGCATCTTCTGGATCTTCTTCCCTAGAAGAGAAAACAACAAACAGCAAATCAATGTTATGAACAGAATGTGTTAGTGGTGGGTAGGGGCACCACACTTCATTTAGGCAGGAATCTGTCCACCATAGGAAGTACTGGCCGGCAAAAATAACCACCACTCATGTAAAACTGTTCATATAAGCCGTTTAAACCATCACTTACATTTTCTGAAATCTTTTTACATATTACATATTATACAGAATTCTAGTGGATTTGATACTTACATTTTTGCCAGGACATATCCAACAATTTTTCCATTTTCATCTTCAGCTACATAGGACAACTAAAAAACAAAATGCAATGATAAAATAAAACAATTTGAGAGTAATAAAAAGATAAGATCAGTAGTAAATAATAACATTGTAACTTGTAAACGTAATGGTTTTCCATGGTATGTGGAAATGGACAGATTTTACATTGTCACATTGTGCAATGACATTAATAATTTTAGTAAAGTGATTTTTGTGTTGTCGTCACAGTGACATGAAGGCATATACCGGTATTACTGTTATGCTAGTCAGATAATTCAGATTGCAGATGTCAGAATGTGACTTGTGCGTTAAATAAATTGCTGTTTGTGTCATTTCATTTCTGTATATAACTTGTCAACCATATTCCCAATTGAATAAATATATATGCACTTTGTTGTTGTTGTTCTACTATAAAATGTGTCTGCCATTCTAAATGTGAGTTTTGTTTCTGGTGTGAGCTTTCCGAGTTTCACCTTTATTGCTTACTTCTCATACAGTAGACACAATGCAAATCTATGTCTTACTTCTGCTTTCTATGAAATTGATCGGTGGGACTCTAATGACTATGTTACAGACTACAGTGTGACATCTATATACATGTAGTGCAGGGTGTGCACTTTACGGTCGCCCGGTCTCACCAAAAGTTCTAAAATAATGGGCCACTGTGTTGCTACAATGCCATTTGTGTCCCGTACATAACCCTTTTTGACCG
>JAUTCZ010138302.1:0-13716 GCA_032273805.1 Melanodrymia brightae
ATGTGTCAATATAACCATGCGTCTGACGTCCAATAACCGCTGATTTATAACCGATGTGTTTCTAGTGGCGTCGTTAACTAAAACAAACTTTTGGATAGTACTCAACGAGTTACACGATAATACAGTGTTATATCTAGCATGAGTGTGTTAGTTTCCCTTCACGAGACTGTGGCAAGTGAAGTATAGCATCAGTTTACGCAACTGAAACAGTACTGAGGAGAAGATGGTAAGGTAGATCTGACGTAGTATAATAGGTTGACGTCACACTCCCGAGTTATATTGCCCGTGTTATAGAGATGGCAAAATGTTGCCTTCTTTCTCCTTGTCCACATGAGCCATACAGTATTTATAACAGCACGATGGTGACCCGACTCCATCACGACAACAGCAGCTATTAGCTTCAATTTCTTCTCATATGGTAGTATACTTGCATTCTATTTCAATTATGTCCTCTGTAACGGCCCACGGTGCAATTGTTGATGTGTTTATCTGCAATCTAATGGTTATCCGTTTGATCAGACAGGACTAGTTTCTAACATAATACCGCGCCGATGCCAAATTGAGTTGACGCCATACGTATTGATTGTGGCTAATATGACAGGCATACTTACCCGTATTTCCCCCAGTAGCGCCTGTAGTTTGACGACCTTCAACTCAGCTTTCTTTTTAGCTATTCTCACCGTCATCATTTCTATATGATGCTTGTGATTGACGGTCATTAAAAAACCTGCATTTGAATAGAAACGAAATGACATGACATTAACGCATGTTTGAGCAGGTCACAACAACATGTAATCCATTGGACCACTCAACTATCAATTCTTCATTATTATAAACATTTATCAATTTTTAAATGTATTTTTTATACTTATATTAGTATTTGACGTGTATACTTGAACAGCTTGTAGTAAAATCAACATGTATCGCTTACAACGTGTAGATGCTATGAGCCAATGTGAGATGTTGCGTTACCATATGATAGCGAAAGGCTCAATGTATTATAGGTGTACTCACTCTGGGTTGGAGACGGTATTGGGATTAAAAATCCCATATTATGCCACGAATGGGATTAGAACCCAATACCTACCAGCCTGAAACCCGAAGCGTTAACCAGTACACCACGGAGGCCGGTGTCTCAAACTCGGACAAGTGGCTTTAAAGGCCGGTGTCTCAAACTCGGGACAAGTGGCTTTAAATACACACTAGTTACAATTATAAAATAGCACTTACTGTTTACAATTCGTACCACTCTCCATGGTAAGAGGAGAACAAGTATTGTCGTTGCATCTTTGCCCGTCTCATACCAACGGCTGTCCAGAAATATGAAGTCCAGAGAAAATGATGCAATGACAATAAACGCGTCGAAAACCTGAAAAATATGATTATTTCAAACATTTAGAACATCGAATCAATCAATCAATCATGATACTCGCCAATGACAAGGAGCAAACCAATCAAACGTTGGTTAGATGCCATCGATAGTTAACACAAAATGCACTTAATATTATGTTACATTGTACTTTACTTATGACTAGTATATCGACATAATCTCGAATAATTACATTGAATTGATATTAAGGTCGATATAAGACATTGCAACTTAAACTATGAGTAGGTCTACGTCAGTGATATTTCATTTGTTTGATAAAATAATTATTACTTACTTCAAATTTTTCCTTAAAAAAGCTAGGTCCCATGCATGTGAGTTTCACGAGTGTCTGAAATATAATATAGAATACATTATGTTGACGCATGTTCATGCATATGCACTGAACCGAGTAACAATGGGTGGCATGGCTTGCATTCGACCAAAATGTGAACAAGCCAAATATAATAATTGTCAACACCGTATCTTATAGTCCGATAGCGTCCTACGGGCGCGACCCCAAGCAACTTCTAAATGTGCCGTTGTTGTGGAGTACATGGTTGATAGTTAACGTGGTTTATTCCAGGACATTAGTGTTTGGAAACCAGAAGACAATGCAGACGTACTTCTTTATGCAGACGTTTAGTCCAGATTAATGTTTAATTGCATTCTCGGTCTGTTTTGAGCAGCTGAAGGAGGGGGGGGGGGGGGTGTTGGGTGGTGGTCTAGCATAAATTAAACAAAAAAGTAAGTATCACTTTTTTTTCTTTCTTGGAGCTGGGTGGGGTTCTAAAACCACCTAGACCCGCGCCTGATCATAGACAGTATCATACGGGTGCGGATAGTATATCCGGGCAAGCTCAGTACGTATAGATATGTTGATAAATATCCAGTCAATAATTATAACACAAACTAAATTTTTTAAATAGCAAATATAATTAGGAGATAAACGTATTCTGATTTCATTTTAGCGGTATGTTATCGTGGATTTGACGATAACATACCGCTAAAATGAAATCAGAATACGTTTATCTCCATTCTATCATGACAATGTTTTGTTGGGACTCTTTCCTTGTGTAATTACTCACTGAGTAAAGAGGTCATTTCTTGGAAGTGGAATGGTATCGCCTTTTGAAGGGTGAAGGTAAGTAACGAACAAAACCAGTTACAACAATTCAACAGTTTAATTCGCTCCAAAAATGCCATTGATATATTTTCTGCTGCAATAAATGGCACTACAACTTTTTCAACAACAAAATGAACACGAATAGTGAGTAAATATATAACTATTAAATAAAGAAAACGCTTATTTTCTTACGCCCCTTGCACAATTGTTTGAATGGACCTTACGTCGTGTACATGTCATGACGTCACGATTGATTCTGAAAGTCACTCACGTGGCCAAAGTGATTATTTATAACCACGTTTCCGCCACTAATATTGAACAGGCCATTTCTGAAATTTTGATAACTAATGGGAGCCGAATTATTTGATCCTGAATCTTGAAATGGGACAACAGAATTGCTACTAGATTGGAGGATTGATGAATAGCGTCGTTTTTGCGCGGTCGAGGATTCAGTGCTATACGAAGACAGACTTTGCTCATTTTTGTGACTTGTTATTTTTACAATTTCGCGTCCCTCGACTCCGGCATGTGAGAGGAGTGTCACCGTAGTAGCCCTGACGCAATGATTTGTGTATACACGACTTAGATCGCAATCATTGGATATATTTTTCATCATTTGAGTCAATTTGTTATGCCCTAATGGCTTTGCTGTGTACCAAACATTGTCACTTTCAAGTACGGTTTTTCGGGGAAGTTGAAAAAAAGCTGCATTGCCTGGACTTAATTTGGAAACATATTTCTTAAATGATGCAACGGGACAGGATGGACCATCAGTGGCATAAATGCGTGTTTTACCCTCTTCTTTATCCCCCAACCCACCAGGATGATTTTTGGTTGCTTCGCTGTGCGTCATTATAATGTATTCGCAACCGAGGTCATCAACCTCGAGCACAAAGGAACCTGGAGATAACTCGCGTTGATTTTCACAACCTCTTCTACCAAAACCCAATGTTATATCGAACCACACTTTTTTTAGTAATTCTAATGGATTTTGTGTGCGTAGTTTTTGGCGTATCGCAAGCAAATCGCCTTCGCAAATTGCGCCATAGTGTGATGGATTATCAAGGCCCAACTGTTTAATTTTTTTAAGGATTGCAGTAAAAATGTTGTTCGATGTATGGAACTCTCTATCTTGGAGGATATTAATGTTTTTTTCGTGGGGAGGTTGTCTCAGATGACGATGTATGGCCGCCCTGATGCCAACAAACGATGATTTGGAGTAGTATTTTCCATCGTTGTTTCTAACTTCGGCATAGAAGTGCTTTAGGAGTTCATTCAGTGCATCGACAGGAAGGTTCTCAAATTGTATCGGCCTTCTGTTTATTTGCAGCCATTCTACAAGGTAATTAAAATTACATTATTGTAGTATTATTTTTATATTTGACAATTTGTGGTATAAAAATCATAAAACATTGAATTTAATGCACTTCTTTTGTTGCGTACGTAGTGGGCACCAGCTGTGCAGTTTGGTTAAGCCTCGTAACAATACGTATCAGTACGCTGGAATGTCTTGAGGTTTGATTACGTCACAGATAGACTACCTGTCTACATTCAATTTGTGTTTTGTACAATAAAATCTAATAATATTTCTACTTTTTTCGAAATATATTATGTACTTACGTTGAAAGATCTTTACGCCCCATGTGGTATTTCGTTTTGTACTTTTGCTTTGACTAGTCACAACAATTTCGTTCAATTCGACATCATTGACCGAGGCGAACCTTCTTGTGTTGTTACCTGAAGGAAATAGTTAAATAATACTAATGGACATTTTTATCAGGAGATAAATACCGGTAGTCTGTTTTAATTTTACAGGTATGTTATAGGGTATTTGATGCCGTTAAATGGCATTTATTACCGAACGCTATTAATAGACATTTTGTTAGTGTCACCGACTTTCGATATCGGCGTTCCCAACTTAAAGCGTTAAAGATATTTACACATAAAAACAAATTCATACCTGGTCTATTCGCTTCCGGTAGCTCTTCCGCGTCAGGCATATCGTCATCAAACCACTCTGAGAGGATTTCTTCTCCAAATACATCGTCATAATTTCCAACGTCAAACGTAATCACGTCAGACGACATTTTTCTTTCAACCAGCTGACCTTTGTTTACAAACAAGATATTCATACGCGATCGGGTCACATTTACAGGTATGTTATTGTCGATTAGATACCGCTAAATTATGCTAACTAACCAATCAGAATCAAGTATTCTTAAAAGTCATGATAGAATATTTATTGATGAAAAAAACTTTAAATACAATTCAAAGCAATATTTGTAGACTTTCGTTGTAGAAAACATAATTTGCGACTACTTCGGGGTGCATAAACGTTATCACAAGACGTGAATCACCCAATATATTCCAAGGCCTATATTATTGGATTTTGCTCAAATATACCGTAGTCATATACTTTTTATGATACATTTAATATATTATTAATAAGACAATTTTTTACATTACGCTTCTGCTGGTCGAAAGAAAGATTTACAATACAAACTTCTAGTAATCGGCTTTATAAATATTCTTAAAGGATGTTTAATATGGTGTAGTGATTAGGCCAACGTGTTCAAGACTGGTAGGTACTGGGTTCGAATCTCGCTCGAGTCGATGAGATTTTCAATCACAATACGACTCTACCCATGTGAGTGCTTCACAGGTGTCTATGAGTAGGTGTATACAACTAAACATACACCGTCCAGTGTTCCACTACTGCTTAATAAAGATCGCAGTATGTACTGTTCTGTCTGTTGGAGAGTGCATATAAAAGTTCCATTGCTATTTAGTAATAAGCAGCAGGTTTCTCAATCTTGATACTAGCACTAACCTCTGTCGAGGCAGCCGTACTGCATGTCCAGGACAGACGTGCTTGAACATCAATTGGATATATGAACGTAAATAACTTATTTATAACTAAATAACAGTACTGTTACTTGTAAACAATGTGTAATGCATATACAAAATCAAATTTGAAATTATGCAAGCTCGTTGAAAAATATAATGTTCTAACTTACAGGACGAGTGTGTAAAGAGGTTATTGATTTATTGAGGTGAGTGAAAGCTTGGAATGCAATACATGTATGTGGTTTGTGAATTTGCAACAGTGACAGCTGCTGTAGTAGGTAATATTTGTATGTTTGGTGTTGTTTTCTAGGAAACGTTGATGTCGCGCAAGTTCTGTCCAGTGGGTACGTTGCTCCCTGGAGTGAAAGTTGTCATCTTGAATGAGAATCACCAGTGCCAACCAGTTGGAGTATCAGGAGAGGTCAGACATATTTCATAAGTTTATTTGTTAAAGTCACTGATTGAGAAATCAAATACACAGTGATGTGTATTAATTTAATATCAACATAGGGAATGTTGGGGGACGATCCAGAGTGCTCGAATTTGGCATGCACAAAATCACAGTTTATTTGTGGACTTTACGACGTGCTATACTACATCATTTCTCTTGCGTGATTTTCTTGGTACTTGTAGGCAAATATAAGTCTCAAATTATCACATCAATTACATGCATTCTTTTCAACTCGGTGTAATGAAATGGTAGGAATACAGTGTCAGAAAAATCTTGAAAGTTTGAAACAGATGCTGTTGTTAGCATATGGAACAGTATTGCAGTGTTTGCAATCAAAGTGTTGGGGATGTCATACTCAGTTGGATTATATAATTATATTAACAAGTCTGAGTTGTTAAAACATATCTATGTATTTACCAGCTACGTGCATAATATAAGCTATCCACAATATAGATATATTATTATATGTTTTCAAACATAAATCTATTTAAATAATCCTTAATTGAAAGCAGGTACTGAAATGACATCAATGTTGTAGATATTTGTTGGAGGTCCTACACTGGCTCGTGGATATCTGAATCGTCCTGACATGCAGGCGTTGCGATTCATTCCCAAACCTAAGAGTGTCGCCGAATCGTATGGCGACCGCCTCTATAGAACAGGAGACTGGGGCTATGTGTTGTCAGATGGATCCTTGGAGATATGTGGAAGGTGCGACTCCATGGTCAAGATCAGAGGGTATTCAATAGAAGTACAGGTGAAGTGTTTCACTATTTGACTAAATAATTACTATGTTATGACTATAGTATGTTATTAGTATTATTATTATTATTATTATTGACATTGATAGTGTTATTGTACATTTGCGTCATCCGAAAGATTGAATGTAAAGATCACCCAAACAGTATCCATGTCATTATTAGCTCACTTTGAATCAATAATACTAAAATGTGATTGTCTGATAATAATTGAGGCGTGTATTGGAATGGTCTGTGAGAGTCTATATTAACTTATGTCTATGATGGTCCATGGTGGCCTGTGATGATCTATGATGGTTTATGATTGTACATGGTTGTCGGTCATCTTTGTTCAGTATTATTGTCTCATCTTCATTAAAATTACAATGCATGGTTTCTCATCAATCATCGTCTGTGTGAAGAATATATAATATTTTCAATTAGTAATTTCTGATTCAGGCTGTCGAGTCGAACCTGCTGTCTCTGCGCATGGTCCACGCCTGTGTTGTACTGGTGCTGGGAGAAGAAGGGGAAAACAAGTTCTTGGTCGCATATATTGTTCCTGAAGGTTCGTGCACATGTATAGACGTATTTAAATTGTCTGATACATTGAGAGGCTATTTCAGGATATGATGAATCGCAGACACTTATGCAATGTCTTACTCTGACCTGTTTTACACTTTTTATCGTGTCGATGAAGACTGGATAAACAATATGGCTGTGCTTACGACGGGTGTCATTGATGGAACAGCATACGCTCATCATTCGCGAACACCTTGTATCACTACTGCATTTGCGTCTCTACATTGTCGCAATATCCCTTCGCCGACTCTGCCTTGTGTAGAGCTATTCATTTGGCCATTTCAACGTTTTGTTGTTTACATTATACAAGACGGAACAATGTACTACATTGATGTTTCCTTTAATTAATATGTATGATTATAATAATTATATGTATTATAAAACTATTAGTAAAGATGCAAACACGTTCGGTGAAATGTAGAATTTTGAACTATATTGACTATAGTCGACATCTTGAATGCAGTAAGGGATGACATGGCAGTAATCATTGTATTAATAGTAAATATATTGATTGTAATTACTTGATATCGTAAATGAAATGACAGGTGAAACATCGAAGAAAGAAGTGAGAGCAGCGCTGAAACGAAGGCTGCCATTTTACATGATTACATCCTTCTTTGTCTTTCTCAAGACGTAAGTATATATACTAGCTACTATATACTACTGTTCTTAATAAGAGAGAATGTTTGATCTCTGAAGTCACGTAGATTATTCAATTAATTATGCATGTTATATGCACGACGTTTAAAATAGATTTTTTAAAATCAATTCTTTACATCACTTTGTCGGACTAATGCACGAGTTAATTATTTTCATGGTAATACGAGACCAATGCATAAATAGAATCTTCAAATGACTAAACGAATGCATCATTCAAATTTTCAAATTACTAAGTCAGGTCAATGCATAAATTATATCTTCAAATGAATAAGAATCCTTATATTGTATTGTAATCAAAGTTAAATGTTTTTTTTCTCTCTCTTTTTCAATGCAACGAGTGTTCAAAAGGTATACTTTTGAATTAATAGCTTCGATACATATTTTAAGATTAAGAATAGTTTATCACTAATTTGGAGTGATATGCTACTGAAATTGTTTTCGATAAAACAAACTTGATCATTCTTGATCGCTGCCTAGTATATTTATGACTTTCTTCTACACACGTTTATTATAAGAATTACGATTTATTTTCCAGAATACCCGTTCTAGAAGCTTCTGGGAAACTGAACAAAAAGGCTTTGCCTCCATTTGACCAGCAGACGTTAACGGACAAAGCTGGTGCGCCATCTACTGAAACTGAAAGCAAGTTAGCCACTGTCTGGACTGATATTCTGCAGATTAAGGATATTGACATTCAGGAAAGTTTCTTTGATCTTGGAGGGTAAGCTGAAGTCATTATTACTAACGTTGGTAAACAGTAAATAAATGCAGTTAGTGACAAACTGAAATATTAAATAAATAAAATCTCCATTATCAATAAAACTGTTATAACTAGCATTAGTTGTGCTGGTTACTGTGGTATCCATCTTAAAAGTCGGTAGTGTACCTAAGTCCTTTAATATTGTTTTTCAGGCATTCCCTTCTTGCTGCACAACTCCTGAACAAAATAAGTGAAGACTACGAGATACATATCTCCGTGCATGACCTGTTCACGTACCCGACAGTCTACAGCCTGGGAAAACTAATTGATACCAGACTTCAGAATGCAAACATGAAGAATGGTGTTCATGACAGTAACACCAATTCTGGAGTTGTTAAAGAAAGGTTAAAAATGCTTTATACTTTTTGGGTCGGAGGGTATGTGATTAATATCATTTATAATTATTACACGTGCATGTTGTATATCTACATGTATCCTATAATAGCGAATACATGATTCTGTTATATCACCTAATTCTGGTGTTGTTTAGATGTTAAGTGCATCTAAAAATATATTTGAAAATTAAGCTAATTCTTATTCTGTTGCTGTTCATAATTTCTTTTAATTCATAGATATTGGATCTTAAATAATTGTAGACGCAATACCTGTGAATTATTATTTAAAATTATTATAATATAATTTATGTGCTATTTCATAAAGATTAATGGCCTAAGAAATCTCAATATCAAATATGCACCAATATAATACCGTGTTTAATTTGTGTATGCATTAAGCAATATTAGAAGTATTTCAAAAGTTTTTAACATAGTAGACACTAAATATATGCTCGAACAGAAGGAATATTATTTGACAATAGTGTATGATATGACTTGTAAATTACATTTTTACTTTTCCTCTCAGTGATTTGAAGCCATCTTTAGATCTGCAGGCTGAAGTAGATAGCCACGACCAAGGTGTTGTTAAGTGAGTTCAGCA
The DNA here is from genome assembly GCA_032273805.1 of Melanodrymia brightae. Taxonomy (NCBI): domain Eukaryota; kingdom Metazoa; phylum Mollusca; class Gastropoda; order Neomphalida; family Peltospiridae; genus Melanodrymia; species Melanodrymia brightae. Next base: position 9,466 of record JAUTCZ010138302.1, read on the forward strand.
AATTCACCATTCTATGTTTTTAATCTTTGTCCATTTTGGAGTAGCCATACATACAGTGTTTTAATGTTGTTTTTGGTAGGTCAGATCATAGTAATGAATTTCACCCAACGACATTTTGTCAGGCTTGGCGAAACTTTTATTTTTTGGGGGTTTGTGGGGTGCGGGTAGAATATATCATGGTCAAGATTCAATTAAGGTTCAAGCAAATCTGTCGTGGTCACGCAGTCCAGCTGCCTCGACTGCCTGTCCCGGATAGACGTTAGTGTTAGTATGATAGAGGAAACCCGCTACTCTTGATGAGTATCAAGAGAATTTTTATATGCACTTTCCCACAGACAGGACTGTACATACCATGGCCTTTGTTAAACATCTGGTCGGTGTAAGTGGAAGTACACCTACCCATTCAGCCTTGCGGAGTACTCACTCTGGGTTGGATTCGGTACAGGGATTAAAATTCCAATATGCCACGAATGGGATTGGAACCCAGTACCTACCTATCAGCCTGAATCCCGAAGCGTTAACCACTACACCGCGGAGGTTGGTTATAACAATTCTGGTTATGTTGAAGATAACGAATATGGAATAGAAACATACAGTGTCATGTAATGTTACTAATTCACTTTGAATGTGTCACTAGCTTGGACATTCAGCTTCGTGCGTTTTGGCGCACGTTTCACCACGGACATCACTTCCACAAAGGCCGAGTTCTGCTGACCGGCGCTACTGGCTTCCTGGGAGCATTCCTCCTCAAAGAACTTGTCTTACACACAAAGGTACAGCGCTTGTAAAACAACACTCCACAGAACTAAAACATTTAAACACATATATAATAATATGTTGGCTACTTTTATATGCACTTTAACACAGACGCGATAGCACATAATAACAGCCTTTAATGTACCAGTCGTGAACTATTGGTTAGAACGGCAAGACACCAACAGGTCTATCGAGGATGATCGATCCTTCCACATCGCCTACCTCAGGCGGACGCTCTAGAGATAAGCAAAATCCTACTCCCAATAGTTCATTTAACATTACAATACATGCTCCTTTGCGTTCATTAATTTCCAAAACAACGACTTATTTAATATTTCACGGAGGCTGTTTGTATACTGTAGTGTACCAACCAATTATTCTTTAAATTTATGACTCGCCCTTGGTGCATGCAACATAACTACAGTATACATTCAGTTTATAATTGCTGCTTTTAATGAACATTCAAACTTCCAAATCAATTATTTTAATGGTTAAAAAAGCTCTATGATACACGAATTTCTAGAAAGAAACGCCTTTCCACTTCATTCTGATTTCTGTATTAAAATCCATATAATATTAATGATGCTACAGTCATGAGTTGAAATACGACTGTTAATACACTGCAGCTGCTGGTGTACTGTCTGGTGAGAGAGACACCGCGCATGTCGGAGATGGAGCGAGTAAAACAGACTTTAAGACAGTTTGGTATTATACCTGACCACACAGGAAAACAGACAGACGAACAAAGCACGATGGAGCAGCAGCTAACTAAAAGAGTCACAACCATAAAAGGTAACGTAATCAAATTGGTCATGGCAGATTTTCAGTTGCAGAAATGTGTGCGAGGAACGTTGAAGAGGAGTGGGGGAGGGGTTGGGGGTTGGATGAGAGATGCGAAGTGCACTGAGCATAACCACAATTTATCTAAAACATATTTAGCTTAATCAAAGTGATTTTCAAACTTTTTTTTGTATATTTTTATTTTACTACCTACAAATTCATAGTGTTCCTAGCGTACAAGTTATGGAGAACGGTCCATGAGTTCAATACGTTGATATTATCGTATACATGTCGTATAAGTCTTCAATAAATGATTGGATTGGTATCATTTTCTTGAGGACTCATGCAATGGAAAATATCTTGAAGTTAAAACAAAACCCATGTGATAACACTAATGTATTTGTCACAGGCAACATAGCTCTCATGAACATGGGAATGAACGAGGACGACTACACCTACCTCTGTACAGACATCGACTTCATCATCCATGCTGCTGCAGTTGTCAACCTCGCATACCCCTACAGTGTGAGTCACGTGTCTACACATACTTGTACATTTTGATACATCGGATCAGCATTCTTCTCTAATTCCGCCATAGAGCATAAGCGGTTAATTAAGAACAACTCTACACTTCATCATAAATTGCACGATAACCCTATAGTTCTGAGCCGCGATGTTGGTTTTGTCGATTTGATGTATGGAAAGCCTTGTACAGGGTCCCTTTGTAGAACTCCAAGAAAACCTCACTCTAGCAATATGATACATACTTGTCAGCCAACGTTCTAACAAATGTAGGCCTATATTTCAGGAGATGATCCAATATTTTGAAAATAGTTAGCATCCCAAACAATGAAAATGGACTAACGTGTTTGTTGTTCAGCTCCACATTCACAGTGGGCAGTATCTGCAAGACCCATCTTATTTAGGTGTTTTTCAAACGACAATGACCAGTGAGAAGACGAAAGATTATGCCAACTATCTAAATATTATTCTACATTGCGCTAAATCGCTTTGTGCATGGTAGAATATATAATACAGGGTATAAGGTTGTGACAGTGTTCGAAATGGTATGGTGGTGATGGAAGTTGTGGTGGTGGGAAGTTGGTAACTGACATGTATTCAGTAAATGTGAAGAATTTAACAACTATAGTTTGTTAATGACAGAACGATGTGTTCTTCTTTGCAGGCATTACATGGTCCAAATGTTCTTGGAACTGGAAACATTGTGTTGTTTGCGTCAACGGGCAAAGTGAAGCCTATTCATTACATCAGGTAGATCACGTACAAGCCACGCATATATCCAGATGGGGTTAGGTATTTAAAAAACCTTCTGGGAAACATAATTTTCATCAACTAATTTTTAAAAGAATAATGTTATCTGCACACCGCCCACTACTAACATTCCTGGATTTGCCAGTTGAATGATATGGTGTCTACATATCACAACTTCTGGGATACTTTAGGGCATATCCATTAGATGCAGATTTTATGCAACCCCAGATGTTGGAACATCAGGGTTATATCGTCAATGGTTACACCGTCAATGGTGGACAATCAGATGCCATTTCACGATATGACACACCATTGACATAGTTGATCTCTGAAGCAATACCTTACTTTGACCTGTTTTACGCTGCTTTATCGTTTCGGTGAAGACAGCAGACAAACGATATGGGTGTACTTATGACGACTGCCCCCGGTGAGGCAGGATACGCTGATCGTTTAAAAAAGCCCTGATGGCTTGCTAGAAACCTATTACTATGCAGAACGGCACACAGAACCCTGAAATTAATCCACCAGCCCCTTCTCATAATGTTTTGTAATGCAACGTTCCAAACGTTTTCTCTGCCTCTTATTTAATTTACATGATAAAATATCTTAATGTATGTTGTCAGTACAGATGCTGTGTTTCCCAGCGGTATGAAACATTGTGCAGAAGATGACGACATTTCAGGTTACCATGACAAACTTCAAGATGGCTACTCACAATCTAAATGGGTTGCCGAACAACTGGTAGAGCGGGCAAGCAAAAGAGGGTTACCCGTCACCATATATCGATTAGGTAATTAAAGATTTATTTTACCTCTTGCAATTTAATTTTAGTCCCCAAAGAACACGAATACGTTTCATACAAAATCACAATGTTGTACATAATTATTATAACCATTTATTGTTTGGTTACTGTGGTGCGTACATCAAATCAAAAGCAGTTAGTTGTACAATAATATTATGTCCGTCCACTCCATGCAGTTTAAATGCTTGATGAAAATGTATTACGAATTTTCTACTGGGAAATGTTCAAAACAAAATTATACACAGATGCCAGAGTAGTCAGATGCCAAATCATAGTAGGCCTAAATGAATGGTTGGACGGGACCATGAAACTGTGCCGGTTTAAGCTACTCTTACCATATATCAGCAAAGAGTATTTTATGTGCACTTTCCCCGACAGGATAACATTCACTGAGGGTCTATCGTGAATGAACTACGGTAAGATTATGTTATATAGAGGATATTAAACGAGCTACCCTAGTATCAAGTTTATGTCCCAAGTGAAAATATTTTCATTTGTCACGAGCTTTAGCGAGTGACTAAACTGAAAATTATTTCACGAGGGACTCAAACTTGATAATACAGAGTAGCGAGTTTAATATTCTATTTATTACTCCAGACATTTCATTGTTAAACGCTTTTCAAAACAAATTTCACGTCGAT
>JAUTCZ010138413.1:0-13715 GCA_032273805.1 Melanodrymia brightae
CTATTGTCGGACTGTTGTCAACAAACCATTTTGCCTACCGGAAGTTAGTGCGGTACCACGTGATGAAAACATCTGACGTCACCGTGGCAGCCCCTATTATATAGATTAATGTGCTTCAAATTGCAATATTCTCAAACGCATTACATACGTCACATCCGCCGGCCGCCATTAGCGTCTCGGTGAAAATATACATAAGACAACCATGGCGTTATATTATTAATATCCGATTGTCTTTCGCGAACAATGTACTAGTGAATAACAGTGAAAGCAATGATCACACAAGTTTTCGCGAAATGTGAGCGTATCCTTCCCCACCAGTAGCCTACCCGTTGTATGCGTGATGTGTTTTCATCTAAAAACGAAATGCATGAAATAAATAAAAGTAAGGTATGGCATCAGCTATCATCTGTGTCAATGATGTGCCATATCGTGAAATATCCTTTGATCGTTTACCATAATTATTAAGCGTTTTAAAAACCTTAACTCGTCCATGCATGTTGTAACTAGCTGATCAAGTATCCAACTTAGGCCTACTGGTTCATTAACGACCATGGTGTATACTATTCTGTCTGTAAAGTTCCCATAAATGATTATTTGCTATTAATCAGTAAACGCAAGTCTTAAATAAAGTCTTAAGTAGCTGTGGTTACTTCTGAGACCATGCATCAACATAATTGTGTGTTTGCAGGTTGCAAAAAGCGATGAAAATCTTGCGATCGTGATGCAATATTACTACCCATTTTATATTTAAGTGCTAATCAAATTCCATTAGTTGTTTTGTCCATTTCCCATCAAGTAAAAAAACCTGCTAATCATAATTTTTAAAACAAATTGCACTCTGGTTTGACATTCAATAACCGCTAGTTATGTATTAATGAGCTCCAGTGGTGTCGGTAAGCAAACCAACTTTATTGAATTTGATTTGTATTGAAGTTCTCCTATCACCGCATGTATCGAATTTACTTTACATATTATTCATTAATTGAAAGAAAACTGGATTTAAAACCAGTATCATCTGTTCATGATGAATAATGTTGTACTTTACAACCCAATACTTAGTGCGAGAATACTCCGACTGACAACGGTATAGATGAACATTAGGTTGGTGTCGTGTAGGAGGTGCCGTTTTCGCCAATGTTTGGTGCCGTTTTAGCCTGGTACAGTTTTGGTATAGTGACGTTTTAGCCTGATCCCGTGTAGGCCGAATGCGCATCCTGATTGGAAATACCTATACAGAATACATGTGACTGGTATTCTTGTAGGAAAAGCGTAGCGAACTTTTAAAATCAGTGGTAAAGCAGAAGAGCAAAACAAAAAATATGCATTAATTTAAGCCAGTTATTATAATTTAACAACAATATTAAGGTATGCAATGAGTCTAATCGATACTAAATATAGTATCTGGTCGTTTTGCCCTTATTCTCGTTCGCCCTGTCTTGTTTCGCCCTCAGTCGTTTCGCCCCAATCTGATCGTCTTGTTCAAGTTGTTCGTCCCGTAACAAGGTTGAACTTGAAGGTACCACTATAGTATGTAGCCAGTGTAGGCCTACTACAGACGTTTCACCTTGCCCAAAGACTATTTGCCTTAAGAAAATTGGATCCAATACCAATTTGCATCAAGACGATTTGTTGCAAACTGTTCACTGCACCGAATGGCGGTCTATTTATAGATTGCTTATTTACAATGAAATGGGGCATACATGAACCTTGACATCACTTTTATTTTGCTTAGTGAACACAAACGCAAAACCAACGATCTTCAAAAATGACGAAAAACAAGTAGGAATTGTTTTTTCATATCGAGTGTGCATAGTGCAGACAATGATCATTTCGCAACATGGCAACATATTAAATGATGTGCAATAAAATTTATAAGCGCAGAATTTATACACAAGATAGAGTTGTCAAAATTATGTCTGCTTCGATATGGTCATGTGACACACATACTACAGTAGACTGGTGCAACTTAAAATATACTGGTTTTCGGGACAACCGGTTGAAAAATCAACATCCGACAGTGCATACATTTTATCTCTCCACGAATTGTATTAATCGGATTGTAAACTTTTGTCGGTTAATTTCGATAGTAAATTGAATGAGGTAAACTATAACTTTATTAAATCTATCTTGTGATTACAATGCGCGTGCGCAGAAGCCATTTCTCGTTGATAGAAAGAGGATATATATGGTGCAAAATATAGTATTTTATTTATTCGTAGAGCAAAGTTAATAAGTATGGTCAATGCTTTGTAAGTTCGGGATGTTTGTTTATTCCGCTGTAGCTTGCGCTATGGGAGATATTCGTTAGTTATCTGCCCTTAGCACAAAGCAAATAGGCGGCGCTTATGATATAGTTTGTCTACATTCACAGTGTTGGCACTCAATGCGTTACGCTGTTCAAATCGAAGAGGGGGAGTGAAGTCCCCAAAAGATGATTCTTAAAAAGATGGTCAATAGTGATTTGAAGGTGCAGTCACTATAACAAATTCTCGACTAGACCTTCAACGCCTGGTTGGCCCTCTATTGGTCCTAAAGGGGAACAAACTTTATTGCCATTATAGGGAAGTCAGAATATCTCCCATTGTTATCCAATTTGTGGTCGTCTGCGCGCGCTACATTGTAAAGATCGTCGGCATCATTCAGAGCCATTTGAGGGGAAATGCTGTCCAAACAAGTAACTAACTTAATAAAAATGTTTACTAACCTGTTATACCATCCATTTTACTAATGTCGTTTTGTTTGTTTTAAAAATGGCAATATGTGTAAAAAAATTGCATATATATAATGCAGGCCTGTGAGAATTGCGTAACCCTATTTTTTAAAATGCTGCTATATGTACAGTGACCATAATTTGTGCAATGCAGGCACAACATTGAAAATTTGCAGAACCCATTTATGCTTTGCGTAACCCGTTTCATTTTACGTCACCCATTACAAAATATGTTGCTACATACATGTCACGTGTATGTACAGTGATAATATTTGCAGTACCTAGATATAATTATCATTTTGTAGTAATGTGTGAATATTGAATAACGTTACCTACTTAAATGAAGAAGATTTTCAAGTGAACACATTTTTCATGGGTGATGTTGATGCATACACATTCCTGTTGCCATGTTGAATTTGGCTCATAATGCATATTTTCCTGTTATTATTTTAAATTAAAAACAACTCATGTTTTTTTAACAACATAAACTGTTTATAAATAAGGGACCGATAAAAAACAAAATCACCAAAAATAATTTTTTTTTTTTTTGCGGGAACGGAAAATGGGTTACGCAAAACAACTATTGCGCGAACGATGCGCGAACGAAATGATCGTTCGCGCAATTTTCGCAGGCCCCATGAGACTAACCAAATTAAAAAGTTTCACTAATTCATTAGAAAGCATGAACAATAATGTGTCATATTTACAGTAGCAGTGTGTTTTCCAACTGTCATTGTGAATTCACTCTTCTGGTTTTTAATTTTCTTCATGGTCATCTCACAATGTGTGTCACCCAGTCCATAGTTTCTGCAAAAACAGATGTTTACTAATTTATATTGTAAAAAAACATTTTCGTCAAAAAGTCTGAAACGTCTTGGCATAGACCCTGTGCCCTCATCTCCTGTATTTTAAGGGCTATATTAACCAAACATTTACAAAAGTCTATGTTGAAAGATTACACCACAGGTTGAAAAAAACCCAATCAGAATTAAAGTTAGTTTAACAGTGCTAACTTCATGAGGAGTATGAGATTATATAGACAATAAATTACTCATACCATAATACCCTGCATCTTCTTCCCTTCTTGGTAATAAAAATGGATACTTTACCATAATGGCAGATATGTAACAGAAACTGAACTAGTTATATATCTGACTCTAAAATTCAGTGACACATTCGCTTTAAGTAATAATACTGTTTGTGAACGTAATTTAGGTTATTATTGGTATACAGATAACTGACTTATTACACAAGTACAAGACGCCCACCTTCTGAGACATTCACACAGTATCTGATTCGGACTCTGTTGTCCCGCCTTAGTTCCCAGTTCAAACACTCGAGGGTCTTCGATTTTGACATTATCAAAAAACTGGAAAAAAGAAACAAACAATCTGGCTACCAGTAGTATCGGTTAGATGAACCGGTCTATAAATGACATCAATGACTAATAAAATATCGTCTAACATGAATCATGAAAACAATTTTTAAAAATGATTTGATACACTTATTGATAAATAGATCCAGACAGAAATAATTCAATGACAAATTTTTTCTTGAAATATTTAACCAGAACATTGTAATAAACCTATTTAAGCTCAACTACAAACTTGAGGGCTAAGGGATATCACTCTGTTGAACTGTAGACTGACGGGGTATTGGGTACTGTGCAGACGTCCTCTTTCTATTAAAATGATGGTAACCTGAACAGGAGACGGGGTGGGGGAGCTTCCTACAGGTCAGCTATTATTATGCAAATTAGTGCATAGAATCACTGTATAATACAGGTTTGGTAGGTGGGCCTCCATACTTCAGATCAAAGCAGCACTCGACAACTGCAGAGCCTTAAAGTAAAACTGATTAACTTCTTCAAATATACAAAAGTAGTATACTAGGATTCTAAGATGATACCAAATATCAGTTTGCTGACAATAAATCTTGATCAGTGATGGAATCCGTGAAGGAGTTCAAATCCAGTGAAACTGCACCAGGTCATGTTCTTGTTAAGCAACTTTACTTATCTGGGTGGTGGATATTTTTATTCAAACTTGGAAACAAGTATTAAGGAAAGTCTGACAGTGGTGGCGACATGCAACCCTTTTTAAAAAACACATATCGGTACCATAGTAAATAGATGTCAATAAACCATGTAACACAATAACATACTGAAAAATCATCATCTACTGTCTTCTGATCTTCTCCGTCAACTTTATTTATTTCTGGGATCAAGATCTTTAAAGTATTTTTGGCTGAAATAAAACACAATTAAAGCAATAAAATGTAATACAACAGTATTAAATTTTCATAACATCCATATTTTTATGCATAAAAATAATTAATAATTGTATATACCTTCATTCCTCCGATACAAAAAATATTTCAATCAGAAACAGAATTATTACAATTAACTGACTGCATGTTTATTAACCATGGCCTATCAAGACCATTAATATGTTGTTTCTGACATTGGGTGGTTCACTTACTCGAGTACAACCAGTTTGAAGCAATTATAGTGCAATTGTAAACCCAAACTTTAGATTATCGTAAGCCAAGATCATTTACTAAAACAGGCTGTCGATCGTAGGGAAATGCTATGATTGTTACCGTAGGCACTCAAGGTTATTTAGTGCTAAGATCACTTTTAAAAATGGGATACTGAACAATTTCTGCTGCTGAATGTGTAAGACTTGTAAGAACCAGTTACAAAATATACCTGCTTCTAATTTAGCAGCCTTCTTGCTGGAAGCATATCCTACACCATATTCTACATCCTCAATGATCACTCTTGCACTGTAAGGAGTGGCTGCATTTTCTGTCAAAATAAAACCAAAACAATTAAACATGTAGGACGCAACAAAGATGAGCATTAATATCAACCTTGCAGCCATGTAAACAAACTAGGCTGCCATATTAATAAAATCTGGGTTGTGCAACTTTGTTTTAATTGTCTTTGAGCTGGTGTTTTTAATGTTCAGGATGAACAATAATGGACATGTATTGCCTTAGATATAATTAGTTTCTATGTACAAACATTACAGCAACGAAAACCAGTTAGAATAAAATATATCAAAACCAAGGTTGAAATAATGTGGGGATGGGCAGACCAAAGGTGCGGGTGCTCCCTTTATTTAGTAAAATAAAAAAAAAATTCCATATTAATTTGTTTAATTTTAGAAAAATGGCACATATTATTTCTATATTGGGCTCCATGTCATACGCGACCCCTCTATTTACAATTTCTGGATCTGCTCCTGAAAACATATTCATGGAATCACAAAAGAGAAGTTTACCAACATCAGTTCATGTTCTGTTTCGATAATGATGAATTTTTCAAAGTTCTTACCTAGTTCCTTGAAGACATATCTTGGCTGGACTCGCATTGTATGCTGAACATATTCATGAAGAATACAAACATGAGACTTGCCGGAAGGATTTAGTACAAAATCTGAAACAAAATAACATTACACATGGATTCATATGCAATATTTCCAAATAAATTCAAAGAATAATATGTGCGTCATTAATGTTATCGATATTCTAGTATTAATTCATACAAACAATGAGCAAAATTGAAAGTACAAAATCAAATAAATTCAGAATCAGGATTCTCATGGATTCTTTTATGAATCCTAATGAATTCTCGAAAAACTATCCCTAATGTTTCCATTACAGGTTATGGCTTAAGCTGGTGTCGATTCAAAGTTAGTAAAAATATTTCTTGTTGTTATTCTGGTGTGGAAGTCAAAAATATTTTGATCAATCCTGTTGACGTTATTGTACACACCTTTTCTCTTGCCGCCTTTTTCTCCTGGCTTGCTCGAGGTGGGCAGTGGACAAGTGATTAACTTTGTGTTCTCAGGCTACAAAGAAACGTTTATCAATAATAATTATGTTACAGTTACAGAGCGATGTTATAATAGTGCACCCCAAAGTGTTAACAATAGGAACATTATCAAACAATAACTGGATATGTGAGTCCAGATGAAATTTTAAGAACTTATACACACGAACTGAACTACTGTTTAAAAAGTAATGATACCATGTATTCACAAAATGCAATCATATAATACATCACCAGTGACATCCATCTTAAAATCGAAACATTGGTTTTTATCATTGGCAGCTTTTTTGGCTATTGAATTACAAACATATACAAAAACTTTGACACACGTTTTGCAGAAGGAATCAACGATGTGTTTAATTACCGGTAGTACCAAGAGATTTGTTAAACAATTTTATTAATAAAAAGTCGGATACATGTGTTGGTACATGTATAATATAATCCCCCCAAAAAAAACACACCAGCTCCGGTCGAGACTGTTTCTTCATCTGAATAAAATGTCTCCTCCTCTCTCTCCATGTCCTGAAAAAAATGCACAAAATATTATGCATGCTTTTAAAATTAATAAAACAGCATATATAAAATAGTGCTCTTTTACTACAATACATTGTGATTGCTACATGTACCAATAAAAAGTTGTATTTTTTCGTATTTCCAAAACTGTTCTGAATTTTTTAACATAACTTGCTAAAGACTAGCTATACACTATTGCCAGAACAGAAAAGCAATTTGGTTAGGCCTAAAACAACCTCAACCAAATAGTTGATTTATATTCAGATAGACAAAGAAACTTGAAACTATACGAAGCATATTTAACTACTACTCTGAAATCCTCAGATACTAACATGTTAAAAATCAGTCATAGAGTCCGAGACGGAGGTCATTGCTCAGTTTGCCTGAGGTGGGCAAGTTAAACAGGTTGAATCTCCTCAATGGATCAGTTGGGTTATTTATTGTTCCAACCAATAATCCATGGCTCGTACACTAACAGTTGTGGACATAAAAGATACCTGGCTGATTATCGGTAAGAGTACCATATGTGTCGCAGCAGGTTTCTCTGAGACCATGTTTCAACATAACTATGGGTTTGACAATAGCCGATGATTATTACTAAATCAATGTGCTCCAGTGGTGTCATTGAACAAACAAACTGTATCATTCATAACTTACTTGTACTTCCTGACTGTGATAGTTTTGAACTGGAACAACTTCTCACAATACTGCCTCACTTCCTGAGCATCTGTAAACAAGCACCAGATTAAAAACCACACCAAACGAGCCCAGTAATAGCACATAATGTCATTATGAACATCTCTTCTTTCTGATTTAATGATGATGGGTGCATCATATCAGGGTTGGACAAATCAGGTGTCCGGAGTATTACCACAATATCTTGCTGGGCTACCACATTTTTGGTACCCGGTTAGTAGTAGCCTGTGGGTTACTACTAAATTGAAACATTTAACCAACCCTACCCATAAAATACAATATTATAATGATTACCAAATTATGCGGTTTGATTACCTAATTACAAGGCATAAAAACACCTGATAAAAGACCCTATTATAATGATTACTCAATTACATTAGTTAAACACTTCTCAAAAAGACCATATATTATAAGAATTATATGCCAAGAGTTGCTATTGACTATAAATGGTAATCTGCAAATTTACTGCTATTAACCATGCAAATCATGTTGTGTAAACTAACTCACTGTTAGGTAGTGTGTAAATGAAGTAAAATGATAATAAATGTTCTCTGTGCTCAGTATTACCTAAAGATGATTCTTTCAATCGCTGTCCAGCACTCTCAACTTTAACTGCAGGAATGTTCACAGATGAGCTGGAGATAACTGCAGAAAATAAATCAAATCAAGTGAAAATTTAATATATACAAAACAATTGATAAATTTACAAGTTAATTCTAACAGACAATAATGAGAGAATAAAAGGTACTGCTCAGTAGTAACTGTGAGCCTTCAAAAGTATTGCTCACTTCTAAGAGACAATTAATAAGGTAGGTTACAAGGTATAGTTCACAGATAACCATGAAAGCCTACATTTTACTACTCTGAGATAATTATAAGGTACAGCTCACAGCTTAGAGAAAATCTTTAATGAGTAATGTTCAGAGACAGCCTCTGAATCCTTCCATGCTTAGAGATTATCATGAGAACCTACAAGGTACTGCTCAGAAATAACTATATTAGCCTTCATGGTACTACCCACATTGATGACAGAGAACAAGGAGAGTATACAAGGTACTTCTCAGAGAAAACCCTTCCATCCCTACTAAACTTGAGATTTTACTTGTACAGGTACATTTTGCATGATTACCTTTTGCACCTGAACTATCATTTTGAGCATGATTGCCTAGTTCTGCATTACTTGTGCTTGGTTCGGAAGATTCATTCACTGAAAGGATTCCATTCTCTTTCGGATGACCACCATTGTCACTCGCTGTATCATCACCTATATTGATCTCACTATCAGCTTTGTTTGAACATCCTGGACTGTCTGCAGCAATAAGAGTATCATTGTGATTGACTGTTGAACTGGGAAACGTCTCCATCTGCTCTGAGTGAACACTCTCTCCAGGTTGTGGAGAATCTACTCCATCTACTTCTATTCTTGAACTATCAGTGGCTTCTTGTTGCATCATATCTCCATTTTCTCTCATGTTTTGTGGACAAACCGTGAGCGAATTGTTGAGTTTTGTGTTTGAAGAGGAGATTTGATTGATGCCGTTATCACAGATGGTAGTTGTGGGATCCTCATTGTTTTCTTCAATCACGTTATCAAGACATCGCCGATATTGCAGACATGGAATGGCACTAAGAGGAATGTTGTGTTTCTGAGATAGAAAATGAAGGTAAATCATCATTAGTAGTAGTAGTAGTAGTAGTAGTAGTGCATGCCATGTTAAAGCAGATTAACAAAGCCAAATAACTGCATGATAATAAGCTTGCTTTAAAGAACATTAGCAAAGCAAGAAAACTATGGAATAGTACTGTCTTAAAAAAAGAGTCAGGTAGCAGTAGCATACAGTAATAGGGGTTTTAAATAACACTAACAATGCCATATAATTGTAGCACACATGTAATATGGTTATCATTAAAGAAACTTCCAGGGAAAATAGTTTGAGAAGACCTATCTCTACGAACTATTGCTAAACAATATAATAATTATCTTTGCCTAGATTACAAAATTTGCCACCAGTTCCAAAAATACAATTGTAATTTAATTAGCTGTGCTTTATGTACCGTAATTAATCATTTTGGAGGATGACATCATACATATATGTGGTCCAAAAATGTATAACTAATAATTTGATTACTACAAGCATCAATACATCTAGAATGGCATACCCGAACGCTACCAGGTCCTAAAAAATATGGCTGGGACAGAGTTACCACCCTTGAATCCTTGTGGAGGTAGACTGGCATACCACAGTTATGTGTGACAACCACCCACCCTTCTGGAATGATGTTGAATGGATCATTGCAGAGTTCTGAAATAAAATTAAATATCGAAATAGAACATGCTATTACATAGACATGTACTACTAATATAAGTAAGGAAGAGAAATTTTATAACAAGATATTAAACTAAATTATTGACTTTTAAATCTAGTTTTACAAACATAATTAATATAATCGGCTGGTAGCTACTTTTGACTAAACAATCTTACTAAAATAACTTACATGTAAGTACAAAACCTGTTTATAATGTGGTATGTATTGTTTTGTCTAGATGTATGGGAAGAAAGAGAATATAAAATCCCTGTATTCAAGGCTTTAGATCACATACAATTGAGATCAACATCTATATCACGTCCACATGATTGAAAAAGAAAATATTTTTGTTGACATTTAAAAAAAGAAAGAAGGATTATAGTATTTGAAAACATTAACAGCATGTTGTTTCTAACTGCATAAACGTTGGCATCTCATTTAGATGAAACAAAAACAAATATATTTTTATTTACTAGTTTCTGTTACCTATGTGATATACTGTAGATCCTGAAATTAATGCGATCATTATATTTATGCGAAAAATGCGAGTGAGAATTATTCGCATTAATAATGTAACACATTTAAGTTAACTGATTGCTACACAACCGTGTTGTTAGAAAAAGTACTATATCAAAGGTAGACCACTCGCATTAATTTCATGTCGCATTTTAGTCTGACCACCCGTACTCGCATAAATTTAGTGGCGCGTTAATTTCATGATCTACAGTATGTTACCTTTGAGAACAACTTTCTCCCTCAGTATTGGTTCTTTATCATTGTCATCTGCACCAATTGATTGTTTGTCGATGCCTTCCTCCAGCCAAGCATAAATCTCATTGTCATCAACATACTCCCCATCACTGTCTTCTGCCTTACAGTCGTCTTCATCATCATCATCGCCTTCGATGTCATCTATAATCTCTAATTCAAACTTTTCTTGATCTGTCATATTCCGCTTGCTTTCAATACTAATCAACTCTCTGTACTTTTTTCTCGGAGGTACCTCACCACTGTCGAGCTGATCGGTCCATGATGTTTTCATGCTGTCTTCATCACCAACATCATTTTCACAGTCCAACTGGTCAAATTTTGAATTGGACATATGACTAGATGCTGGTAGCTCCTCGTCCTCTTTATCAATGTCTGATTGTCCGTCATACTTCCGTTTTAAACATGCCGAAACTTTCGAAGTACAGTTGTCACTGACTGACATATCAACAGCACCATCAAACGTGACCAATTCTTCCGTCTGGCTATTCATTGTGATTCAAATAAACAGACAGCACAGTTCAGTCATTGGACCTTATCTATGAATGTACTTCATGATATTCCTATGTGTAGATGAAAATCTAATGTTATCTTATCATTCAACATACTCAAATATAATGTCATTTGTCACCCTGGGTTAATGATCGATGATTCAACATGATAAAAGAACTTCTCAACTGCATAGACAAAGACAAAATTTTAATACAACTTCATCTAACCAGCACTTGAATAAAATGAACCTTTCCAATAAAATATCAACATTGATGGCAGCATATTTTCTCCTTCAACCTAAAATACAATTGATGTTTAAATTTCCTATGCATTAAAAGTATTGATCAGCTAAAAGGTTGTAATTATATTATTAAAATATTGTGTTTAATTTTGCAGCTGTGTCGTTCATTTTTATCATTTCAATTCTTTTTCTAGAATCAACACATGTATAGACGTGAATCATTTCAATGTTAAAAGAGACTGATGTACCATGTAGTTTATAGTTGAATTTTTTTTGCTATAATGATATTTGTTTGTGAGTAATAAATGCATACCCAATTTAAATTAGATCAAATGCTACATTGCATATTTACACAAATAATCTGGTGCATGCATGTATTTGGAAAAGTAGTTGACCAAAATAATAAAATATACAATTAATGAAACTATTATAAAAGTAATTTATATTGTATTATATTACATTTAGCCATTGACTGTATTGATGCAGCTCAGATGATGTGACCAATTATAAACCAATCAAAGAAGTTCCAGTAAACGATATTAACAAAAGATAAACACTAAAAAAAAGCACTGTCAATTACTGTCAGAGAAAAGATAGACTTGTATGACCAGAAGAAGTTGTGCACTGCTTAAAATACTGGTAATGCTGGAGCTGTTCTAGATAAAAGAGACTTCAGCCTTACAAGTACAGTTTACAGCACACCAAATAATATGCTCATCTGGTCAGCTTCATTCCTGTAACACAAAGTTACACATTAGAACACAACACAAAGAACATAAAAAATGTCAAAACTGCCAATGGTCAATGAAAATGAATTATAGTGCTGTGAATTGTGATGAATAAAAGTAAGTTTATACTAACTACTATCACATACATGTACATTGTATACATGTAAGCAGTTCCAATAATTTCGAAATTGCTTCAGATCTCTTTGAAGGAGAGCAGGATTTAGATCAGCTCTATTATAATAGTGCCTGCTTGAGATTGAAATGGAGCAGTATTTAGCTTAGCTCTATTATACAGGGTCTGCCTGAGATTGAGATGGAAATGGAGCAGGACTCAGCTCCATTATAAAACATTTGCACATGTCGATTTCAACAGCATTTAAATTAGGTCATGCTGGCGGTATTACCGGTATTAGAATAATTTGCATTTGAATAAAAACAGGTATGACTGTTAGTCTTAGAGATAGTTTTCCTCTCAATTTGTGTTCGGGACTTTTCCATACATATTTACCTCACTTTCGCTCCTTGGATAGGCCTACATTTGGAAACCACTGGTTGTAAGATAAATCATCTCAAAAGGGCATTTGTGCAATATAATCGTTAGGTAAATGTGGCAATTTTTTACCATGCTTCTAAGCCTAAGGTTAGGCAAATGACCAGTAGGCCTAATTGAGTAGAGTGTCGGATGATTCGTTCACGTACATTTCGTCAACTGAATGAAGATGATTCGTCCACCGAGCACAGACGGTACGTCCACCGTACATTTTTTGAACTAATTGGCTGAACATTGTTCATCCCCCGTACATTTCGTCCGAAGACGATTCATCCATGTACATTTCGTCCACCGAGCGCAGACGGTTCGTCCGTCATTTTCCTGACCTAGTAAGTCACTTAAATACATGTTTCAAATCAGTATTGGTCAGTATGGTGGGCATTTCAGTAAAACATTGTGTAAAATATTTAGAACAAACCACGCACTTATACATGCTTCACATCACTATTGGTCATTCATATTGTATAGGTCACTGGAGATATCAGAGACTGAAATAGTACCCCACACACACATATATATATACACACACGCACACCCACACACAGGGTATGCACTTGGGATATTTTTTGATATCGGGCCACTCACAGCAACACTTTGACTCGCCCGTACAATTTTTGAATGGCCCGCGAACGAATCTTGTTTAAAAAAAAACCTTACTTAAATTGCACTTTAAAATTTTGGTTGCCCACACGGGCGACATGTGATAAGATTTTGGCTTGCCCGAGGCTATTTTGAGTTCCAATGGGCGACCGTAAAGTGCACACACGTAGAAAACGTATAAACATTTAGTTTTTTATTAACCTTTAGACTACCGAATTCTTTTACAGACATTTCCCCTCTGTACCGGATTAATTTGGAAAAATACCAGTGTG